>CM038670.1:129285640-129464729 GCA_021605145.1 Aegilops bicornis | reverse complement strand
GGAGGTCCTGCGGCAAAATAGCTCGATGCCAGAATGATAAAAAGCTTAACACCTCTTATTTGACTTTTTCACTATTTTGAAATAAGAAAAAGATCAAAATCTAAAATGCAAAGGTCGTCTTATTCAAAACCTCAATCATCACATCCCCTCTCTCCCACTTCACACCTCGAAACACGTTGTTCTTATAGAGAGAAAGGCGCTTTCCCATCTTATTAACCTGAAATGAAGGGGTACCCCCGGGAAGAGATCCAATGGAGACAGCTAGGCCTGTAGCTCAGAGGATTAGAGCACGTGGCTATGAACCACGGTGTCGGGGGTTCGAATCCCTCCTCGCCCACAGCCTTCCAAAGGGGGAAGGGCCTTTACTTTCCCCCTGAGGGTAGGAAAATCATTATCGGGATAGCGGACGTAAAGCTATTAAACTTAGATATGCTCTTTCCTTTTGTCGAAGTGGAATCGTAGAACAGAATGTGATATGATGAGATAGAATGCAATAGAAATAGAAACAAGGATAGCGAACGGGTTACCTACTCCTAAGGGTCAAAGCAAGCCCTTCAATTCAATTCTTTATTCTTACATTAAAGAATGAATAAAATCTCCCCAAGTAGGATTCGAACCTACGACCAGTCAGTTAATAGCTGACCGCTCCACCACTGAGCTACTGAGGAACAAGGGAGCATTCGATCTCCTAGAGTTCAACTCCCGCTCTCAACCCATGAACAATATGAGTATGAAGCTTCTTTCGTAACTCCCATAATTTCTTCATAGTGGCTCCGTTCCATGCCTCATTTCATAGGGAAGCCCAAAGTGGCTCTATTTCACTTCCTAGCACTTCCTATCATTTAATATCCATCACTTTGGTCTTATTGACATAAGAGATGTCATTTATAGTCTATCTCTTTCTATATATGGAAAGTCAAGAAATTCTCATCGAAACATCAAGAAATTGTGCATATAGAGTACTATTTAGGGATAGATCGTACCTCTTTTTTTATCCCCTCGAACAAATCGAAATGATTGAAGTTTTTCTATTTGGAATCGTCTTAGGCCTAATTCCTATTACTTTAGCGGGATTATTCGTGACTGCGTATTTGCAATACAGGCGTGGGGATCAGTTGGATCTTTGATTGAGTCATTTTTTTGATTGACCTCCTCCAGACCAAAGAGGAGGTCAAATTGAAATTGGAGTTACAATTCAATTTTGTTAAGTTATTTTAATCTTCTTCGACATAAAATAGATGGAATCACGCTCTATAGGATTTGAACCTACGACATCGGGTTTTGGACACCCGCGTTCTACCGAACTGAACTAAGAGCGCTTTCATTCATTCAAAAAGAAAATCTTTTTTATTCCTAATGTATCTCACGTACGTATAGTATGTGTCGCGTATCGACGTTGTTAAGCAGTCAACATGCATTGAAGGTGCACAGATGGCCTTTGCTCGAGTCAAGATGTACTGGGCGAAGATGAAGGCCACCGACGTCGCGGCAAAGAGTCCCCCAGCGGGAAGGACCATCACACGCCGGAGCATTATTTTGAAGATGTCCTAGAAGACGCCCGCTTGATAGAGGGTCATGCTCATGTATTGCGTGAAGATTGAAAAAGTTTGAGAATGTCAAAAGTATGAAACAATTGCTTGGCTTGTCATCGGGGTTGTGCATGATTTAAATACCTTGTGTGGTGAAGATAGAGCATAGCAGGACTATATGATTTTGTAGGGATAACTTTCTTTGGCCATGTTATTTTGAGAAGACATGATTGCTTTGTTAGTATGCTTGAAGTATTATTATTTTATGTCAATATTAAACTTTTGTCTTGAATCTTTCGGATCTGAATATTCATACCACAATTAAGAAGAATTACAATGAAATTATGCCTACTAGCATTCCACATCAAAAATTCTGTTTTTATCATTTACCTACTCGAGGACGAGCAGGAATTAAGCTTGGGGATGCTGATACATCTCCAACGTATCTATAATTTTTTATTGTTCCATGCTATTATATTACCTGTTTTGAATGATTATGGGCTTTATTTTTTCACTTTTATATTACTTTTGGGACTAACCTATTAACCGGAGGCCCAGCCCATATTGTTGTTTTATTGCCTGTTTCAGTATTTCGAGGAAAAGGATATCAAACGGAGTCCAAACGGAATGAAACCTTCGGCAGCGTTAATTTTTGGAAGATTATCACCCAGGAGACTTGGAGTTCAAGTCAGAAGATCCTCGAGGACTCCACAAGATAGGAGGGCGCCCCCCCCTACTGGGCGCGCCCCCCTGTCTCGTGGGCCCCTCGAGGCTCCCCCGATCGAGTTCTTTCGCCTATATAGTCCCACGTACCCTAAAAACATCCACGATCAAGATAGATCAGGAGTTCCACCGCCGCAAGCCTCTGTAGCCACCAAAAACCTCTCGGGAGCCCGTTCCGGCACCCTGCCGGAGGGGGAATCCATCACCGGTGGCCATCTTCATCATCCCGGCGCTCTCCATGACGAGGAGGGAGTAGTTCACCCTCGGGGCTGAGGGTATGTACCAGTAGCTATGTGTTTGATCTCTCTCTCGTGTTCTCTCTCGTGTTCCCTCTATGGCACGATCTTGATGTATCCCGAGCTATTCTATTGTAGTTGGATCTTATGATGTTTCTCCCCTCTACTCTCTTGTGATGAATTGAGTTTCCCTTTGAAGTTATCTTATCGATTGAGTCTTTATGAGAACACTTGATGTATGTCTTGCCGTGTTTATCTGTGGTGACAATGGGATATCATGTGCCTCTTGATGTATGTTTTGGTGACCAACTTGAGGGTTCCATGAACCTATGCATAGGGGTTGGCACACGTTCTTGACTTTCCGATAGAAATTTTGGGGCACTCTTTGAAGTACTTTGTGTTGCTTGGATGAATCTGAGATTGTGTGATGCATATCGTATAATCATGCCCACGGATACTTGAGGTGACAATGGAGTATCTAGGTGACCTTAGGGTTTTGCTTGATTTGTGTCTTAAGGTGTTATTCTAGTACGAACTCTTTTATAGATCGATCCGAAAGAATAGCTTTGAGGTGGTTTTGTACCCTACCATAATCTCTATGTTTGTTCTCCGCTATTAGTGGCTTTGGAGTGACTCTTTGTTGAATGTTGGGGGCTTGTTATATGATCTATCTATGTTATTATTATTGAGAGAACTTGCACTAGTGAAAGTATGAACCCTAGGCCTTGTTTCCTATCATTGCAATACCGTTTACGCTCACTTTTATCATTAGTTACCTTGCTGTTTTTATTATTTCAGATTACGAATACCTTTATCTACTATCCATATTGCACTTGTATCACCATCTCTTCGCCGAACTAGTGCACCTATAGAAATTACCATTGTATTGGGTGTGTTGGGGACACAAGAGACTCTTTGTTATTTGGTTGCAGGGTTGTTTGAGAGAGGCCATCTTCATCTTACGCCTCCTACGAATTGATAAACCTTAGGTCATCAACTTGAGGGAAATTTTGTACTGTCCTACTAACCTGTGCACTTGCAGGCCCAACAACGTCTACAAGAAGAAGGTTGTGTAGTAGACATCAAGCAGTTTCTGGCGCCGTTGCCGGGGAGGCTAGGTAAGCGGCACTCACTCACACCCCGTCAACTAAGCTCTTTTCTGGCGCCGTTGCCAGGGATGTGAGTGCTTGAAGGTATATCTTTAGATCTTGCAATTGAATCTTTTTGTTTCTTGTTTTATCAGTAGTTTAGTTTATAAAAAAAAACTATAAAAATGGACTTGAGTTTGTCTGATACGCTTCGTCTTTTTTATATCTTTCGTGAGTTTGATGGAAAGGAAAATTGTGCTCAAGTGCTAGAATAAGATTGCATTAAAATGCTTGGTACTAAATCTTTGAATGATGAGCATGATTGCAATGTTGTAAGTATAAACTCCTTGAATATCCTTAGTACTAATGATGATTGCTCTAGTCATGATGAAAATATATCTTCTGAGCATGTCAACTTTTGTGGAGTGCATGTTTGCATGAACACACCAAATAGAGAAGATATATATTGCAAGAGGCATAAGTATTTAGAAACTAAGAAGTTGCAAGAAAGGCTAAATAAGAGTGCGGAGAATTTAAGATATATTTCCCGTTGTGAATTTTGCAATAAACAAGATCATTTACATCTCTAATGCAAATTGTTTCATGATCGGATCGTGTCCAAAAATTGTGATGATTTGATCTCCCTTTCTCATTACAATGAACTTAGATTGCTTTTGGGTTGTGAAGAGTTGAAACGTTTAACTAAGCCTATTCCATAATTTAATCTTAAGTATTTTCTTGATATTGATCTAGAAAAGATTTATATGTTTTGTGCGGATAATTGCATTGAAAATCCTTATATTGCCAATTACCTAAAGAAAAGAAAGCAAATGGAAGATGATGAGAATAGTAATGAAAGGGAAGAGACTTCCCAATCTCCTCCTATTATTTCTTATGATGAATCAGGTAACGAGGAGGAGCTTTCTATTCAACCAATCTCATCAATAAGGAGCTCAAAGAGGAAGGTTGAACCCACACATAATGTGAAGAAGAAAAAGAAAAGAAGGAGCAACAAAGGTAAAAATGTATCCCTCCCAAATGATGTTGCTCCTACTACTCATTGTGATGATGATAATTGCTTTGCTATTGGTGTTATCCATATTTTTAATGATGAGAGTGATTATGCTTATCTTACCAATATAAAAAGATCCAATGGTGCAGATCCTCCAAACCATCTCGACCATCAAATCATGTTATCTAGTGGTTCAAATTGCTTCAATGTTGAGCACCAAACACGTTTAACGCTCTAATTACCCACATTGCCATTGGTTATAAACACGTTTTGACTGAACACCATCCCATGAAATCTGCCATGTAATTAATATCCTACTGTCGGTGTCAAAACCGGCGGATCTCGGGTAGGGGGTCCCAAGCAGTGCGTCTTAGGATCAATGGTAACAGGAGACAAGGGACACGATGTTTTACCCAGGTTCGGGCCCTCTTGATGGAGGTAAAACCCTGCGTCCTGCTTGATTAATATTGATGATGTGTGTTACAAGAGTGGATCTACCACGAGATCAAAGAGGCTAAACCCTAGAAGCTAGCCTATGGTATGATTGTTGTATATTGTATATGTGTCGACTAGCCTGGCCCTGGTTTATATAATGCACCAGAGGCCTAGGATAACAAGAGTCCTAGCCGAATACGCCGGTGGGGGAGGAGTTCTTGTCTTGATCACCAAGTCTTGTGGAATCTTCCTTGTATGCAGCACCTCTTCGGACTGGCCCATGAGTATGCGGCCCTGGGGGTCCTCGGCCCAATCTAACCGATTGGGGGACGACGTGGTGAGTACCCCCTAGTCCAGGACACCGTCAGTAGCCCCCTGAACCGGTCTTCAAGTTAGGGACGCTCCTCGATTCTTCCAAACTGTTCTTCATCTTCGGTTGCCGGTCTTGAAAACCGGTTCAACAAATCTTCTCATCTTCGATCTTGAGGATCACCGAAATGCATTCGGCGAGTTTATACGTCGGGTATCCGAAGAGCCCTTTAAGTTTCCGCCTTTATCAATGCCTTGTTATTTTTATGCCACACCTCGGGGTTGAAGTTGTTCCCGGGCGGCAGCATCCTCTTGCGTCCGAAGCTCCAACGCCGACTGCATTCGAGGTATCTTTGCAGCCGAGCATCAACGCCAGACCGCTTCCCAGCTCTAACGCCAGAATGTATCCGAGCTCCAACGCCGGACTGTATCCGAGCTCCAACGCCGGACTATGTGTCCGAGCTCCAACGCCGGACTATGTGTCCGAGCTCCAACGCCGGACTATGTATCCGAGGTGTCGTAAATCACCTTGGTTCAAAGAAGTTTGAAGGAGTTTAGCCGAGCTTAATGCCGGAAATGCCCTCTATGGAGCCAGCCACTAGCGCCCGAGCTTTATGCCGGACTGCTTCCGTGGTGGTGCAATTTATTCTCTGCCGAGATACATAGCCGGTAGCCCTCAAGGTGGGTATCGGTCTAAAACTCGAGATGCCCATGAAGGATGACATAAGACCGCTGATTCCCGTAGCTGCTGAGACTCAGGTTGATTTGCAAAATCGGTCTGAGGATCAAGTCCTAGCTCGGCAGAATACTTCGGGACGCAAAAAGCGGCGTGCTCAGACCTCGAGACTCAGGTTGGGTGCGGCCGACCAACCTGAGGATCAAAATCTCCTCGGAAACTGTATTGCACTTAAGATTTTCTGCATAGAACAAGCAATGCAGTAGCCCCCAAGACACTGGTCGGGTGGCAACACCAGATCAGGGGATTGACATGCCCCTTTAATATTTGTAAATAATAAGCCCGAAGCCCAGTAGCCCCCGAGCCTTAATGCGGGCACGGGAGGCCGAATTAAGGATCGATATCCATAATAAAATCACAAATTATGTGTAATGACTCAATGTATCCAAGTATTTTATGTCATTAATGCTCGGATCCTTTCGTTGGGTTGTCATGCTAAGCATGATCATGAAACCTCAACTCCAATGTAAGAGCAAAAGATCAAGGATTTAGTTTGGGAGGCCAGTTAATAGCCCCCGGTAGTGTTCGACGACAGTTGAGGTCAAGCCGTAAACACTTCGGCCAATGTTATGAATGGCCCGTCATTTAATATAGTCATCGGATCGTAACCAGTTTACACCTATTGTGACAGTCAGTTTTTGGCTTTCTCCACTGAGGTGCTTGACCATGCGAGCTGGAAGCACAATCGCAGTGGTTCTCCCTTTGCACACCTAGCCGAACAAAGCAGAACATAGGAGGCAAGCGCGGGAACCGGGCAACCCAACTATTGACCGAAGACACAATCTGAAACTGATGCATATATAGCAATATCCGAGAATGTTTTTGCCAAATCCCTAAAGGAGTCTGGCGTTGCACTACGAGACTTGTGCTGAAAACACACAAATAGTTTAAAAGTGCCAAAAGCTTGGAAACCCAAAAAAAACGTCAGTAAAAACATGACGTCCGAACAAGATCAAGTGTTCGGTGCCAATCCGAAAATTGGACTTTAGAAGAAAAAAAAGTGATTTGGTGCTTTAACATGACACATCCCATCTCAAGGCTTCAAGTGGGTCACCTGCGGATTAGGCATGTTTAGAAAACTAAACTCTAGCGATTTTGAGAGAGAAATTAGGCTCCTCGGCTAGTGACCGCTTTTTCGTGTCGAGAAAAGGAGTGATAAATAATAAAAAGTTTGCAACGACTAAGAAGAAAAACACTTAGTATGAAACGGCTCAAATAAACATAAGAGCCCCCAAGTGACTTGGGTAAAAGTTGACTATATAATGTAAGGTGACATGTAGAATGCCTTCTAGCCGGATTGTAGATCGTTTGTCATAGCGGACCTTTTCGCCCGACCTCGGGACCCAATAGTGCAGGTGTGTCCGAATACCTTCGTGGTTATATAAGAACCGTGGTATGCATGGAGACAAGGCGTAGGGGTCATTAGTGCTGTATCGAGACAAGTGCCCAACTAGTTATGTTATATTACATGGGTAGTAAGAAACATCTTCCAGGAGAATAGTTCGTTAAGGGTTCCTTTATTTGGGATGCATGCCCTAAAGTGCATGTCAAAGCTGCTATGAAAGCGAGAAAAATCATCCGAGGGGCAGATGGGTAAATAATTAAAAATCATCTTTTAGTTCACCGACCGAATATTCCCTTAAGAACGCTTAGCTTTCGGCTTCACCCACCGAGGTACACATCCGGGTGACCCGGCAAAGAATAATCGCAGAGGTGCTCCCTTTACCACCTAGCCAAACAATTGGGAACGTAGGGGTAAGCACAGGAGCCAGGCAACCCAGCTTGGCCAAAACTTAAGTCATGTCGATGCATATAATGGTGAATAAAAGGTACATGCGGAAGTGTGACACATGTGTTGGGCATAAAGCCCGTATTAATAAGCACATTAAAGAAGCCCCAGTATAATAATGGCTGGTAGCGTCAAGTATGTGCAAACAAAGTTTGGACAAGGAAAAAATTTACAAGCAATTTTTTTTCAAAAAAGTATAATGCTTGGTTAAACCGAACACAAGTTAGAAATTTAAAACTTTGAGCATGAAGGCAACTTAGCTGGTTAATGTGTTCGGTATTGACGACGCGGTCCAAGCTTGATGCGGGACAAGGTTCCATCCCCCAAGACGGTCCCAAGGTGGCGGAGCAAAGAGCTCGGCACTCCGAAGTGGTGACATAGCACGGTCAATGCAGGACGGCAGAGTGATGCCGAAGTCCTTGGCATGGGGTAATGAAGTCTTGTGAAGCCCCCGTCCGGCCGAGGTGACGTCAAAGGATATAGTCCTGCTGGATCATTTTCTGTGCACAAAAATAGTGCAAACCAGAGATAATAGTAATAAAAAATCGTTGCATAATAAATAATTTATGCAAAGTGAGTAATAAAAGAAATATGGCCTGGCGCCAAGTCAATGTCGGCGCAGGCGGCGGCGTGATCCGGTAAAGGCATGGCAAGGCCTGAATTCACAGGTCGGTTCGAGTTCCGGATGCGGCGTTCGCCGGACTATGTAGGGAAACTGACCGAACCACCATGCGACTGTCGTTAATGCGGCCACCATTTGATAGAACTGCGTACATATGATGGACAAACCAGAGTAATGATTCGTTGGAAAAAATGAACCCAAACAAGCAAAAAATACTAGGATTAATAGCACCTGGTTTATTTATTGTAGCAATCCGAAGGAACGTGATTCCCAAAATTGGGACTCGACCCGCGCACCCATTGCCTGGTCGGCTAGTGACGCCGAAGTGTCCGGAGTAGGTTGATGAAGAGATGGCGAAGCCCCCGATCCAGCCGAGATGCCGAAGTAGGTCGGCGTGATGGACACCAGCTTGAAGAAGCAATAGTGCGGCCATGCCGATGCACGGTCGTGGCGTGGTCGATGCCGGCTTGATGAAGCGACCGTTATGCCCGCTCCGTGTAATCCGTGGGGCGGCGATGTTGGTGATGATTTATCCTTCGCGATGCCGGACTCTTGTTCGGCTTGCCGAGATGATGATCCGAAGAAGTTGAGCTCGGCTCAACAAAGTGACGGCGTGTCTAGCGCAGGTCGGCAGCCGTGGAACAATATTACCGGACTGATTTGACACCAGCATGATGTTGAAGATCATGTTCAAAAGATCTTAAAGTTAGTGGGATGTGTTCGGAAACAAAACACAATACCCCATACAAAACTTCCTTCAAAAAGGATGTCCGAAATCCCGTTCGAGAAAAAAGACGAACTTCGGGTCGGATTCGTTTCGCAGAAAACAGATCCGAAAAAGTGATGCACTAATCGGAAGGTTCCGGAGTTTGGACGGTCGGATCGAGCTGAAATTTTGAGGGTGGTAAATATAGGAATTCCGCACCCGATCAACGGTTGGATCTTCTAAAGGAAGTCCGAGCTAGAAGCTGGACACCATGCCCTAAACTCGTCCGGATTCTCGTCCAGATTCAATGCGGCTCCGGTATATCGGAGATTGCCAGAGATTCCTCCATCGGAACTCGACGAATTTTCCAGGGTTGTTGTAGACTCAATTCCGCATAATTCCACCGAAGCAATCGTTAAAACGACGCTTGAGGAGGCGGTGGCGGCGGACACAAGTCCGATGTCCAGAAAAACAGTACGGTCGCCTCGAGGGCAATGTTGACGTTGAGCCCCGGGCTCCCTGGATGATTCCTCCATGATCTTGATAGAGATCGGAGTTGATATTGATGAAGGCCCTCATCCGAACATGACGATCGGAGGTAGGGCGCAGTCCTTGGTCGAACCAAGGTGACCAGTCGAGCTGGTGACGAAGATGTCGAAGTTGCAGTTGATCTGCAGGCGAGCCATTGATCCTTTCGTCGATCACACAGCGGAACTCTCAATGAAAACACCAATGTTGGTGTCAAAACCGGCGGATCTCGGGTAGGGGGTCCCAAGCAGTGTGTCTTAGGGTCGATGGTAACAGGAGACAAGGGACACGATGTTTTACCCAGGTTCGGGCCCTCTTGATGGAGGTAAAACCCTACGTCCTGCTTGATTAATATTGATGATGTGTGTTACAAGAGTGGATCTACCACGAGATCAAAGAGGCTAAACCCTAGAAGCTAGCCTATGGTATGATTGTTGTATATTGTATATGTGTCGACTAGCATGGCCCTGGTTTATATAATGCACCAGAGGCCTAGGATAACAAGAGTCCTAGCCGAATACGCCGGTGGGGGAGGAGTTCTTGTCTTGATCATCAAGTCTTGTGGAATCTTCCTTGTATGCAGCATCGGTCCGGACTGGCCCATGAGTATGCGGCCCTGGGGGTCCTCGGCCCAATCTAACCGATTGGGGGACGACGTGGTGAGTACCCCCTAGTCCAGGACACCGTCACCTACCATTCCCGCAAAAAATGATATCTTACCAAATACCAACGTGCAACAGATATATCTTACCTAATATAGCGTGCAACTAATATCCTACCTAATATAAACGTGCATTGCACGTACATTATTACTAGTGATATGAAAGAGCCCAAGCTTGGGGAAGCTATGTTTGATGAGGATGAAATATTTGAGAATATATTTGCTGAAATTAATGTTTGTCCCAAGCTTGGGGATGCTATGTTTAATGAAGATGATATTTTTAGCACCCCAAGTTTTGATATGTAAAGTTGTTATGATGATAGCATGCCTCCTACCTATGATGATTATACTGATGAAAGTGGGTTCGGAAGAGTGTCAACTTTAGGAAGTAGTGATCCCACTATTTTGGAGGATGTTGAATTTTATTGTGATGAATATGAAAGTGGATTTGGAAGAGTGTCAACTTTATTTAGTGATTCCACTATCTTGGGAGAGCTTTCAATCGATTATGATGAGAATGAAGTTGCTACTTATGATGATTATTGTGATGAAACTTATGCTATAAAAAGTAGTGATGATTATATTTGCAAATCTTGTCCTGATTATGATTACCCTTTTTCTGAACATTACTCTTTTAATGTGGAAACAAATTTTTAGTGTTCAAGTCTCTTATGATACTCCCACTATTCCGAATGAGAAGAATTTTGCTTATGTGGAGAGTAGTAAATTTTCTATGCTTGTAGATCATGAAAAGAATGCTTTAGGTGCTGGTTATATTGTTGAATTCATTCATAATGCTACTGAAAATTATTATGAGGGAGGAATATATGCTTGTAGGAATTGCAATAATATCAAGTTTCCTCTCTATATGCTTAAAGTTTTGAAGTTATGCTTGTTTTGCCTTCCTATGCTAGTTGATTGTTGTTCCCATAAATTGTTTGCTCACAAATTCCCTATGCATAGGATGTGGGTTATAATTAAATGTGCTAGTTCTTCATGAAGCTCTTTTTATGTTTCAACTCTTATCTTTTATGTGAGCATCATTGAAATCATCATGCCTAGCTAGGGGCTTTAAACGATAGCACTTGATGGGAGGCAACCCAATTTTATCTTAGTTTATTGCTTTTTGGTTCGGTTTAGGAATAAATAATCCATCTAGTTTCTGGTTAGATGTGTTTTCTAGTTTTAATTAGTGTTTGTGCCAAGTAGAACCTTTGGGAAGACTTGGGTGAAGTCTTTATGATCATGCTGTAAAAAACTGAAACTTTAGCGCTCACGAGATTAGCTTCAACTTTTTACTGGAGAGTGCTATTTAGTTTATTCTTTTTGCAGATGATTACTAGACAAATTCCTCAGGTCCACCAATTTATTTTAGAATTTTTGAAGTTCCAGAAGTTTGCGTTAGTTACAGATTACTACAGACTGTTCTGTTTTTGACAGATTCTGTTTTCATTGTGTTGTTTGCTTATTTTGATGAATCTATGGCTAGTAAAATAGTTTATAAACCATAGAGAAGTTGGAATACAGTAGGTTTAACTCAAATATAAATAAAGAATGAGTTCATTACAGTACCTTGAAGTGGTGTTTTGTTTTCTTTCGCTAACGGAGCTCACGAGTTTTCTGTTAAGTTTTGTGTTGTGAAGTTTTCAAGTTTTGGCTAAAGATTCAATGGACTATGGAATAAGGAGTGGAAAGAGACTAAGCTTTGGGATTCCCAAGGCACCCCAAGGTAATATTCAAGGACAATCAAGAGCCTAAGCTTGGGGATGCCCCGTATGGCATCCCCTCCTTCGTCTTCGTTCATCGGTAACTCTACTTGGAGCTATATTTTTATTCGCCACATGATATGTGTTTTTCTTGGAGCGTCATTTTATTTTGTTAGTTTTTTCTTTCTGTTATTTAGAATAATATTTTGCATCTTTAATTTCAATAAAAAAAGTCAAGGATAGCCTTTGCTATGCTTATTTTGCTAGTATTCATGTTGCTCTTTGAAAACAGAAAGTTTACAGCTGTTGCAAAAATTCCCTAGAAAAGTCAGAGAATGGTATAATGTTGTAAATTTTTGCATATTGAGCTCTGATAAATTTACTACAGTGGGAATTTTATTTCATGATTTTTGGAGTTAGGTAAGTATTGATACTCTTGCATTCTTTACAGACTGTACTGTTTTGGCAGATTGCTGTTATGTTTGCATTGTTTGCATCTGTTTGCTTGTTTAATGGTTCTATTTAAGGATAGGAGTATTAAATATGCTGAGCATTTAGTATGCAATGTTGAATAATAATTTAAGTGATTTGGTACAGTAGAAAATGATAAGGTTTTGCATTGGTTTATACTAACCTATCTCACGAGTTCTTGTTGAGTTTGTTGTGGATGAAGCTTTTGATAAAAAGAGAAACTATGATATGAGAGGAATTAAGGAGACACAAAAGTTCAAGCTTGGGGATGCCCAAGGCACCCCAAGATAATATTGCAAGAAGTCTCAAGAATCTAAGCTTGGGGATGCCCCGGTAGGCATCCCACCTTTCTTCTTCAACAACTATCGGTTAGTATCGGTAGAGCCTAAGTTTTTGCTTCTTCACATGAGTTGTGCTATCCTTGCAATGTCATTTTATTTAGTTTTACTTTCTGTTTGGATACAATACCAAGATCTGAAATTATTAAATGGGAGAGTCTTCACATAGTTGTATAATTATTCGACTACTCATTGATCTTCACTTTTGGAGTAGTTTGTCATTTGCTCTAGTACTTCACTTATATATGTTGGGGAGAGCCGGTCGTGTCCCACGAACACCTACGGGACCTGGGTCCCTTGTGGTTCGGAGGGGGGCGGAGGTTGCACAAAGAGCGGATCGAGGCGAAGCACACGAGCAGTTTTACCCAGCTTCCGAGCTCTCCGGAGAGATAATACTCCTACTGCTGCTTTTGTGGATTATCTTCTGTTCTTGCTAGGGAGCAACGGGAGCTACAAAACCTAGCCTGAGTATGGTCTTGGATGAACTAAGCTGGAGCTGAATCGAACCAGCCGAACCTCCTCTACGTTGCACTCGGGCCTCCTTTTATAGGCACAAGGGGTCACCACATGTGACAAGTAGACAAGGGTAAGATAGTAAAAACAGAGGTTGGTACACCGCTTTGTACAAAGGTATGTTGTTCTATACCTAACTCTGACGGCAAGGGACAAGAGTCATCAATGCCCGTCTCGGTCGCCTGAACAGTGTAACAGGGACCGTCAAGTGCGCCTCCGTCTGCCACGAGGGTGGCTTGTCAGCGCCGCTTATCGCCGCTCACCGCTGGCTGCACAGCCCGTCGACATGCGTGCTTGGGAAGGCCCCGTGGCGACACGTTGGCGGATGAGCTGGAGCGGAGATGAAGAGAGGTCACTTGCCGCGGCGAGCACCTTGCCGCGGCAAGGTTCTTGTCGCGCTCGGGAGCTTATCGCTCACCAAGCCTTCCCGGCAAGCTCCTCTTGCCGGGGCCTTGGTTCCTTTGCGCCCTGAGTGGCCTTCCCGGCAAGCTCCTCTTGCCGGGGTCTTGTTTACTTTGTTCTTGAATGGCTCCAAAGGAGCCACGGAGATCTTGACGGTCACCAAGCCGCCCTACTGGGTGCTGCAACTGCCTGCGTGCACGAAGTTCGGGATACTAGGGTACCCCTACTCTAGTACACCGACAGAGCCCCCTGCTCGGGCCACACACGGCCGAAGCTCTGTTGGGCCAGCCCAAAACAAAGGCACGGGCACGCAGCGTGGTCTTGATTACGCCGTTATTCGCTTTGGACCCACCACGTCCCCCACGAACGGCACGCACCGGACGTGGCGTCGTGGGGGAGATCGTGGGGCTTTCTTTAATGGGAAAAATAGGAACACCCGTCCCCTCTCCCCTTTATAAGCGGGGGGAACAGGGGCAGGACGCCCACTTGCCTTTGCTGTCACATCAGAAACCCCCGTCGCTTTCCCCTTTCTTCTCGAGCCAAAAGAGAGCGACGCTCCGCCCCCTCCATTGCCGCCGGTGCCACCAATGCCGTCGGCTTCCTCCACCACCTCTCCTCATGGCTCCGAAGGCCGACAAGGGAAATGGCGTGAAATCGGCCGAGGCGCAGCTGCTCATGGGCGCCATGGAAGGAGCGGGCCCTCTTCGATCCCCTGCTCAACAGGAAGGAGCTGCGGGAGCTGTACTATCTCTTCTGGTCGACGGAGACCCGGGCGCATCCGCGCACGAGGGTCATCTCCGCCGCCACATCTGCTAAGGTCTCCATCGGGTACCCCTTCTTCGCGACTTTCTTCTGGTGCGGGCTCTGCCCGCCCTTTTCTGAATTTTTCTGCGATGTCATGAACACATATGGCCTCCGCCTCCTTGACTTTACCCCCAACGCCATCCTCACCATGGCTGTTTTCGCACACCTCTGCGAGAACTTCGTCGGGGTCCACCCAAATGTCGCACTCTTCCGCCACTACTTCTCACCCCGCGTAGAGAGAGGAGAGCTGCTTGCCGGAGGAATTGCATGGACCTCTAGGATCGGCAAGAAGGAAGCGTATCTTGACGGAGAGTTGCGCAGCAAGTGGGAGGAGTGGAGAGCTGACTGGTGTTGGATCTTAGAGGAGGAGCCACAGCCCTTTACTGCCCTGCGCACAACCCCCATAGTTCGCGGCAACGATTGGAGCAACTTGGCGCCGGAGGACGACAAGTTGAAGATCGCCACAACTAGGATTTTGCGTCTCCGGCAAGCAGGGCTTACCGTAGGAGCAGTTGGCGCGGACTTCCTTCGCCGCCGCATTGCGCCCTTGCAGGAGAGAGGGAGGCCTGCTTGGGAATTCCAGAACGCGGCGGACTTCATGAGGCTGCGCCCAGGCCTGAATTGGAATTTCACTACCTTGGAGCTTGACGGTATGCTGTGGGAATTGTTCAAGCCTGAAGCGGATAGCCCCGGGTGGTGCATGTTGCCGGGGGGAGTTGTGCCCTTGTGCAACAACTCGGCGCTTGACAGCATCCGTGCGATAATGCCGTTGTGCGATTCCCATGGAATCGTTCCAACTTGGCAGGAGCCCGCCGATGACGTCGTGCAGCAGTTCTTCGACAACTTGGTTGAAGTGCCGATCCGCGCCGACGAGCAGAGGCGGCTCACCCGTGACACCACTGATCAAGAGATGGCGCGCATCGCCACGAGGTTGGAGGAGGCTGCAGAGGCTGCTGCCGCTGGCGCGTTTGGGTTCACTATCGAGGAGGCAGAGAAGGCCGAGGCGGCAAGCCTTGCCGACCAAGAAGAGTTCATCGGTGAGGAGGAGCAGACCGAGCCCGACAATGAGCCAAGCGAGCCTGCCAGGGGTGCCCCTCCTCCGCCGTCGAGTAGCTTGCCGCAGGAGGAGGCCGCTGCCCCGCCAAGGAGACGTCTCCGGAAGACTGGAGAAGTGGCGGGGGGGCATACGGCCCAACAGCCGCCTCGCCGCCCGACGCGCTCCGCCGCGGCAAGTACTGTTGCCGTGGGAGCGCCTCATTCCGCCACGGCGACGGGCGCGGGGTCTTCTGGAGTCGCGGCCCCTGCACCCGCCAAGCGTCCGAGGGAATCTTCTCCCCCAATCCGTCGCGCCGGAGCAGAGTTTGATCTTTCCGCCCTCAGCTCCGAGGAAGAGGAGGAAGAGTAAGATCTTGTCGTTGCTACTTGTAATCTTCCAATTTATTGTTTTATCTTATATCTGACTGGTTTCACTCTGAACCTTCTTCTTCAGGACGTCAGCTCAGAGGGAGCCGAAGAGGGCCAAGACGCCGGTGGTTGTTGTCTCAGATGACTCCCCTGTGGCGACAGGGGGCACATCTGGAACTCCCTTGCCGGACCCGGCAACCCTTCAACAGAGCAGCCCCCAGCACAGCCCCCAGCGTAAGTGTCTGGTATACTTCTTATGTTTGGGTGTGCCTGGGTGCTTCTCCATTACTGATATCTGGTTTGTTGAATTGTGTAGGAGCAGAGCAGCCCCATCAGGACGCACCGGAGGTCACTCCCGAGGTTCTGCTTGCTTCAACTACGCCGCCAAGGGAGAACTCTCCGTCAAGGGAGCGCTCTCCGGCAAGGGAGGCCTCTCCGACAAGGGGAGCCTCCCCGACAAGGACCAGCGCCGACGACCCTCCGGTTGTGGAGACCGTAGCGACAGATCCCATTGCAGGTGATTTTCTTGTCTGGAAACATCCCTTGGATTTTCTCTTTTTCTGTTCTTCTCTTTCGAACATCTGCTTGATTTGTGCTTTCTTCTTCTGACCATCAGATCCATCTGCCGAAGATCCGATGGAGACTGAGGCTGCCGGTGAGGAAGACGCTCGTGGTGACAACGTCGACGCCGCCAACACGGAGGAGGAGGCTGGCGCTGACGGGCCCGCCGGCGAGGAGGCCGCCAAGGCTGCTGGTGCAGAGGCTGGGGAGGAATCTGGCGATCGTGACTGACGGCCCCTGAGGTCGCAGGAGCGCCAGCGCTGCACCGACCGCCGATCCTCCCGCCACCGGGCTGCGACTCGACCAAGAGCCCCAGCCCCGCGCCTACCTGAAGGCCGGCGAGGGTGTCTTCATCAAGCTCCCCTGGGCATCAAGCTCCAGGGCACCGGCCGAGGGGGAGACCTTCGACGCAAAACTGCTTGCCTTCGCTGGGCTGTCGCTGGTCGATGCTCCGAGCAGCAGCAGCGGCGAACCAGAGGAGGAGCAGCTGCTAAGGAGGTTCCTGTCGCTCTACCGCGCCCGACAGGCCAAACTGGAGTCCAGGGAGGCGCTTGTCGCGAGGGCGGGAGCTGACTTGGAGAAACGCGCGGAAGAGCTCCGGCGCACCAACAAAGAGACTCTCCGGGATATAGCAGAGGCGCGGGAGCAGCTTGCCGAGGAGCGCACGGCCTTCATCTTGGAGAAGGGCGAGGTCGAGGAGCAGCAGAGGCTTGCCGGCGAGAAGCTCTCCGCGTGGGAAGGTGAGCTGGCGCAGCGGAAGATCAACCTCGACAGCTTTGAGGAAGATCTCGCCGCGCGCGAGCAAATGATTGGCAGGCCACTTCAGGAGGCAAAGGACGCTGCTGCGGCTGCCGAGGCCGCCAAGAAGGAACTGGAGACGAGGGTGGCTCAGCTGGAGTCCACCCTCCAGAAGAGCGCCGAGGAGGTCGCCGGGTTGAAGCGCGAGCGTGAGAAGGACGCTTACACCCTCGGCAAGCTGCAGGGCCGTCTTGCTGAAAAGATCAAGGAGATCGATGCCGCCAAGGACGTTAAGGCGGATCTGGAGCTGAAGCTGACCACCCTGACGGAGACGTTGAATGGCGCCAAGGATCGGGAAACGGGCCTGCTAGAAAAGATCAAGGCCACCGAGGAGTTGCTGTCGAACGCTGTGACCGCCCAGAATAACCTTCGAGAGAGCATAATGCACTGGACAGAAGGTCTTGTGGACACCGCCGCCGGCATCCATAATGAGCTGATGGAGTTGGGGATGACAGATCTTGGATACTCCACTGACGAGAAGCTCCAGCCCAGCGTCAAGCTCAGCCTATTCTTCAAAGGCGTGTTGGCGGGTATCCAGCGGCTCCGGGAAGAGGTTCCAAAGCAACTGGCGGAGGAATCCCGTCAAGTCTGCGCGAGGCTCTCCAGAAGGTGTTGATGAAGGTGGCCTTCCGCAACCCAGGCATCGACTTCACCAAAGCCCTCAAGTCCCTGCCTCCATCCGCCGATGTTGAAGCGCTCAAGGCCCTTGGCGCACCCATTGTGGACAGGGTGAGCGGAGTTAAGAGGCTCGAGGGCGACCGCGTGGACTAGGCCGCCAAGTCTATCTTTCTCTTGTCGTTGTAGATCATGTTTAAGTAAAAAGTCTATTAGATCTGCGACAAGTCATTATGTAATATACACTATCTTAGGCAATCGAATGCAATGTTATTTCCTTTACTCGATTTCTTCCTTTGTAAGTTTATACCCTACGCTTTCAGGGGAACTTGTCGGTGCGAACACCTTTGCCGCGAGCGCCGAGTGCGGAACTTCGGCAGCCTGCTGGCGATGCCGCCTCCGACAAGCAACCTTGTCGCAACTAGTTGCAGCGCACTTAAGTTGTTGAGCGGACTCGAAACAAAATAAGGGCGCAAGCTAGTCGCGAGTCGGTTCCTCCGTGCACAGGTTTTCCATACAAAGTACTATCGTTCGAGGAAGATAACTTTAAAAAAATCGAATGCTCAAACTTTGGCAACTTAGCTTTTCTGTTGTCCATTTCCCGGCAAGGCGACAGTTCCTCGAGCGTCGCTTGGCGGCCCACACCATTATCTTCCCCTTCCCCCCCCGGTTAACTTGTGGGTGGATGAACCTTCTTCTTGTTTGAGAAGAAAGAAGAGAAAATAAAGTTATGGAGCCTAGTGGCTCGTTATCGCTTACCGGGTGTGGATGCTGCACAAAATTTTAGTAAACACATGCATATGTGATTATGAAGGCATGTATTGACAAATTGTGCGCAACACATAGGCTTTACTGATGAACGGGGTCTGCGCCCGGCTTTGTACCAAGGATTACATGCAACAGCGGCAAGACTTGTACAAAAGGGTGGTTGCCGGAACGGGTTCTGGCAACCGCGCCTCATGGGTAAAACTTGCGAAGATACTGTATGTTCCAGGAATTGCTCACCGGAGCACCATCTTCGGTCTCAAGGCGGACAGCGCCGGGCCTAGTGACTCGTTTCACCCGATAAGGGCCTTCCCACTTCGGCGTCAACTTGTTGGAATTCTTGGCGGATTGAACGCGCCGAAGAACAAGGTCACCTTCCTCGAAGCTCCTCGCATTAACTTTGCGGCTATGGTAGCGACGCAAAGCTTGCTGGTAACGAGCAGCTCGTGACAAGAGCTCGAGACGATCTTCCTCAAGGAGCAGCGCGTCATCTTGTCGCAGCTGCTCTTGCTCAAGCTCATCATAAGCGAGCACTCGAGGTGACCCGTACACGAGTTCCGTGGGGAGAACTGCCTCTGCTCCGTAGACTAGAGCGAAAGGTGTCTGGCCAGTGGCTCGATTTGGCGTCGTCCTGATTGCCAAAGAACCACCGGCAGCTCCTCGATCCAGTTCTTTCCGCACTTGCGCAGCCTGTCGAAAGTCCTGGTCTTGAGTCCCCGCAGCACTTGAGCGTTTGCCCTCTCTGCTTGACCGTTGCTTCTCGGGTGAGCAACAGAAGCAAAGCAAATCTTGGCGCCAAGATCTTGGGCGTACTGCATGAAGGTGCGGCTCGTGAAATGTGTGCCGTTATCGGTGATGATCCTGTTGGGAATCCCGAAACGGCAAACAATTGACCTGAAGAACTTGACTGCTGACTGTGCGGTCACCTTCCTCACTGCTTCCACTTCTGGCCACTTTGTGAACTTGTCGATCGCGACGTACAAGTACTCAAAGCCCCCGACAGCCCGGGGGAAGGGGCCGAGGATATCGAGCCCCCAGACCGAGAAGGGCCAGGATAAAGGGATCGTCTGGAGAGTTTGAGCTGGTTGGTGTATCTGTTTGGAATGGAACTGGCACGCTTCACACTTGGTTACTTGTGCAGTTGCATCCTGGAGGGCTTCTCGCCAGAAGAAACCTTCTTAGGAAAGCTTTGCCGGCAAGTGCTCTTGCGCCAATGTGGTGACCACATATGCCTCCATGTATCTCTGCCAACAGCTTCTGTCCATCTTCCCGGCAAATACACTTCAATTTCACACCGTTCAGTCTTCTTCTGTACAGGATGCTGTCAACAAACTGGTACATACTTGACTGCCGGGCTACTTTTTCCGCTTCTTCTTGCTCTTCGGGAAGTTCTCCTGTCTGAAGGAAATGGACGATTTGATGCGCCCATGCTGGAGCCTGTGGCTCGACAACAAGGACTAAAGGCTCATCTATCACTGTGGGAACATCAGCTTCTACGGCAAGAACCTGGGGTTCTGCTAGAGCTTGATGATCCCCGGCAAGCTTGCCGGAGCAGAGCTTGTCGGGAGCGTTTGCTTCAATGAAACAAACCACAGGGCTTGTCGGAGCAGACTGCTCCTCAGTGATATTTGCGTTGATTTTAGGGACTTTCTTGGCGGCGGCTCCAGGGAGCTCTGCCGGAAAGTAGTCGCCGGAAACCAATTTTCTCTTCTTGCTCTGTCCTGTTGATGGTGTTACGGTTGGCTGAGTCAGCTTGAGCACAAAAATTCCTGGTTCCACAGGTAACTTAAGTGCGGCACATTTGGAGAGGCCATCAGCTATATCATTCTGAGCTCTTGGAACATGTTCCATTTGCAAGCCTTCAAAGTGCTCTTCTAGCTTCCTCACTTCATCAACGTATGCTTCCATCAACGGACTCTGGTAATCTTTATTTACTTGACGGACGACAAGTTGCGAGTCCCCTCTGACAATGAGCTTTTTGATCCCAAGGTCTATCGCAATCCTGAGACCGGCAAGCAAACCTTCATACTCTGCAGTATTGTTTGTTGCTTGTTCCTTGGGAAAGTGCATATGGACTATGTACTTGAGGTGCTCTCTGGTGGGTGCAATAAGCAGCACACCAGCTCCGGCGCCTTGCAGCGAGAAGGCTCCATCGAAGTACATCAGCCACTCTTTATTTGTCTCCTTGAAGGGGATGCTTGTCTCTGGAATTTCTTCATCTTGCGCTGGCGTCCATTCAGCTATGAATTCTGCCAATGCTCTGCTTTGGATAGTTGAAGTGCTTTCAAACTTGAGACCAAAGCTTGACAGTTCCAGTGCCCACTCGACAATCCTGCCTGTTGCTTCTGGATTTTGCAAAATCCTCTTCAGCGGAAAGCGAGTGACAACTGTTACCTCGTGTGCTTGGAAGTAATGGCGCAGCTTTCTCGAGGCCATGAGAAGGCCGAAAAGCAACTTTTGCACACCAGAGTACCTTGATCTAGCCCCTTGCAGAAGGGAACTGACAAAGTAAACTGGGCGCTGCACCATCTTCTTCTGTATCTTGTCGGAACCCTGCGCTGATCTGTCCTTGTCGGGACCAGAGCTTGATGGCGAAGCCCCCTACTTGTCGCTGGATGCACCTACCTTGGTTGCCGGCTCATCATCTGCCTCCCTCTCCGCTACTAACGCAGCACTAACCACTTGATTGTTTGCCGCTATATACAGCAGCAACTTCTCTTGTGGCTTAGGTGCGACAAGTATTGGAGTGGAGGAAAAGTATCTCTTCAAGTCCTGCAGCGCAGCCTCCGCTTCGGGAGTCCATTTCATTGGACCTGCCTTTTTCAAAATCTTAAAAAATGGCAGGGCGCGCTCAGCAGACTTGGAGATAAACCTGCTGAGAGCAGCCACGCAACCGGCAAGCCTTCTGACATCCTTGACGTGCTTCGGTGCTTCGATCTGCTCAATGGCCTTAATCTTGTCGGGATTGGCTTCGATTCCCCGCTGAGACACAAAGAACCCGAGAAGCTTGCCGGAACGGACTCCAAACACGCACTTCTCGGGGTTGAGCTTGAGGTTGATCTTGCGCAGATTTGCAAATGTCTCGTCCAAATCCTGAATCAGATTTGCTTTGTCCTTGCTTTTGACCACTATATCATCCATGTAGGCTTCTACATTTCTGTGTATCTATGGCTCAAAGGCATCATGGACTACTCTTGCAAAGGTTGAACCAGCATTCTTTAAACCGAAAGGCATTCGTATGAAGCAGTACGTGCCACATGGTGTAATGAATGCGGTTTTCTCTTCATCCTCTTCCTTGTCGCGGCCGCGGGGAGGTCTGTCTCCTTGCCGCTGCTTGGCCTTGCCGCGGCGTCCTCCCCGACCGGGTCTCTTCTTACTTGCTGCTGTTGCACCTTCTTGGGCTTTCTCCTTGTCTCGCCGCTCGTATTCAGCTCTCTGTAGCTCAACGAGCTGCTCGACTTTCTTGCAGCTCTGGAGATCGTGGCCCTTGGTGCGGTGAATTTTACAGTGCTGCTTGTTGGAGCTGTCAGGCTTGTCGGCGGCCGCCACAGCTTGGCGGTCGGCATCAACGGCAACCTCCTTGCCGGAGCCACTAGCCTTGGTTTTGTTGGCGGCACCATCCTTGCTGGACTGCTCGACAACTAGGACTTCTTGGTTTTTCTTACTTCTGTCGTTTCGCCGCCGGCTTTTCCTTGCCGGGGCGGTCTCCTCACTATCGGACTCTGCTCCCACATTCTCTCCTGGGAGTCTTCTTCCCTCTTCAGCGCGTGCACACTTGTCGGCCAGGGCGTAGGGCTCGCTGACGTCTTTCACTTTGCACATCGCCATCTCCTCCCTTATCCTGCGGTTTCGCACATTCTGATGGAATGCACTGATCACCGCGGCGGGATGGACGTCTGGGATGTTGTAATGCACTCGACTGAATCTCTGGATGAATTTACACAGGGACTCTCCTTCCTTCTGGGCGAGTAGGTGAAGGTCACTCTCCTGTCCATGGGGCTTGTGGCCGCCTGTGAAGGCGCCAACAAACTGGTGGCACAGATCTGCCCAAGAAGAAATAGAGCCATCCGGCAAGTGCATGAGCCAAGATCAGACGTTTGGCTTGAGCACCAGGGGAAAGTAATTGGCGAAGATCTTGTCGTCTCGTCCCCCCGCAGCCTGCACCGCAATGGTGTAGATGCTGAGGAACTTCGATGGGTGTGTCCTGCCATCATACTTCTCCGGGACGTCTGGCTTGAAGTTTTTCTTGTCGGGCCACCGGACTTGCCGCAGCTCACGGGTGAACGCAGGGCAACCTACATCACAGACGGCAAGTCGCCCGGTTCTCGGGCGCATGCATATCGACAGTGGGCCCGGCGCGCTGGTCGGACTGTCGACGCGCTTCTCTTCGGCGCTCGATACGGGTTCGAGCGTCTTCTTCTTGCCGTTCTCGAAGAACTTGGCGCTGGTCGCGACGAGCTCGCGGATCTGACGACGCGGTGGAGTCGCTGTTGATGTGGATCCGGCGAGTCGGCGATCTTGGCCTTCGGGAGGGGGAGTGTACGGTGGCTGCACCCCCGCATGTCTCGTCTCCACCGGCTCGTGCCTTGTCGCCTTGCCGCGGCTGCGAGGCACTCGGTTGCCGCGGGACGTCCCCGTTGGCGAAGCCGATGAGACTCTGAATTGTGGCCCTCCATTCGTCGACTTTATCGGCCATCGGAGGGTAATCTAGAAGTAACTGAGCTCTTGCCAAGGCTTCCGCTGGTGTGGTTGGCGGCAACGGCGTACGGAGCGAAGAACGGGATGTGCTCGGACTCCTAACCAAGTTAGGAGGAGCAGCATCCCGCCCAAGCGACCGTACTCCGCTCGTACCAGCATGCTGGGGTGCATGCGGGTCTCGAGGGCCTCGGGATCCTCCAGCTTGGCCTTGATCCAACGAGCGTATGGTGCCGCGAGCATCACGACGCTGTCGGTCCCGCGCCTCTTGAGAAGGACGCGGTGAGGATTCGGACGCCGACGCCTGCGCAGCCTTGTCTTTGGACTTGGCGGCGTTGTGGGCTCTCTCGACGACGCCCGTTCCTCCGCCGGCGTTTCCCCCACCACCTGACAACTCCGGCGGTGGTGGGTTCGACGCGGAAGGCTCTGCTGCTGCTGAAGACTTCTTCTTCGGCGCATTGTTGAAGAAGATTGTGGACGAATAAAATGCTCGTGCGAACGCCGGATCGGGTTCGCACAGCCTCGACGCCCCCTACCTGGCGCGCCAAAGATGTAGGGGAGAGCCGGTCGTGTCCCACGAACACCTACCGGACCTGGGTCCCTTGTGGTTCGGAGGGGGGCGGAGGTTGCACAAAGAGCGGATCGAGGCGAAGCACACGAGCAGTTTTACCCAGCTTCGGAGCTCTCCGGAGAGATAATACTCCTACTGCTGCTTTTGTGGATTATCTTGTGTTCTTGCTAGGGAGCAACGGGAGCTACAAAACCTAGCCTGAGTATGGTCTTGGATGAACTAAGCTGGAGCATAATTGAACCAGCCGAACCTCCTCTACGTTGCACTCGGGCCTCCTTTTATAGGCACAAGGGGTCACCACATGTGACAAGTAGACAAGGGTAAGATAGTAAAAACAGAGGTTGGTACACCGCTTTGTACAGTGTACAGTGTTCTATACCTAACTCTGACGGCAAGGGACAAGAGTCATCAATGCCCGCCTCGGTCGCCTCGAATAAAGGTAACAGGGACCGCTGGCGCGCCTCCATCCGCCACGAGGGTGGCTTGTCGCCGCTTATCGCTGCTCCCCGCGGGCTGCACAGCCCGTCGACACGCGTGCTTGGGAAGGCCCCATGGCGACACGTTGGCGGATGAGCTGGAGCGGAGATGAAGAGAGGTCACTTGCCGCGGCGAGCACCTTGCCGCGGCAAGGTTCTTGTCACGCTCGGGAGCTTATCGCTCACCAAGCCTTCCCGGCAAGCTCCTCTTGCCGGGGCCTTGGTTCCTTTGCACCCTGAGTGGCCTTCCCGGCAAGCTCCTCTTGACGGGGTCTTGTTTACTTTGTTCTTGAATGGCTCCAAAGGAGCCACGGGAGATCTTGACGGTCACCAAGCCGGCCCTACCTCGGGGTGCTGCAACTGCCCGTGCACGAGTTCGGGATACTAGGGTACCCCTACTCTAGTACACCGACAATATCTTTTAGAGCACAATGGTGGTTTTATTTTTAAGAAATAGATGAACTCTCATGCTTCACTAATATTATTTTGAGAGTCTTAAATAGAATGGTAATTTGCTTAAATATTCCTAATATGCTAAGCATACAAGATTTTTAAGAATTCTTATGAGTGTGTTGAATACTATGAGAAGTTTGATGCTTGATAATTATTTTGTGATATGAAGATGGTGATATTAGAGTCATGCTAGTTGAGTAGTTGTGAATTTGAGAAATACTTGTGTTAAAGTTTGTGATTCCCGTAGCATGCACGTATGGTGAACCATTATGTGATGAAGTCGGAGCATGATTTATTTATTGATTGTCTTCCTTATGAGTGGTGGTCGGGGAATGAGTGATGGTCTTTTACTACCAATCTATCCCCCTAGGAGCATGCGCGTAATACTTTTCTTTGATAACTTCTAAATTTTTGCAATAAGTATATGAGTTCTTTATGACTAATGTTGAGTCCATGGATTATACGCACTTTTTCCCATCCTTCCACCATTGTTAGCCTCTCTAATACCGCACACTTTTTGCCGGTATCATACACCCACCATATATCTTCCTCAAAACAGCCACCAGACCTACATATTATGTCATTTCCATAGCCATTCCAAGATATATTGCCATGCAACTTTCCACCGTTACATTTATTATGACACGCTCCATCATTGTCATATTGCTTTGGATGATCATGTAGTTGACATCGAATTTGTGGCAAAGCCACCGTTCATAATTCTTTCATACATGTCACTCTTGAATCATTGCACATCCCGATACACCGCCGGAGGCATTCATATAGAGTCATATTTTGTTCTAAGAATTGAGTTGTAATTGTTGAGTTGTAAGAAAAATAAAAGTGTGATGATCATCATTCTTTAGAGCATTGTCCCAGTGAGGAAAGGATGATGGAGACTATGATTCCCCCACAAGTCGGGATGAGACTCCGGACGAAAAAAAAGAGGCCATAAAAAAAGAGAAAAGCCCCAAAGAAAAAAAGGGAAAAAATGAGATAATAAGAGAGAAGGGGCAATGTTACTATCCTTTTACCACACTTGTGCTTCAAAGTAGCAACATGATCTTCATGATAGAGAGTCTCCTATGTTGTCACTTTCATATACTAGTGGGAATTTTCATTATAGAACTTGGCTTGTATATTACAATGATGGGCTTCCTCAAAATGCCCCAGGTCTTCGTGAGCAAGCGAGTTGGATGCACACCCACTTAGTTTCTTTTGTTGAGCTTTCATATACTTATAGCTCTAGTGCGTCCATTGCATGTCAATCCCTACTCACTCACATTGATATCTATTGATGGGCATCTCCATAGACCGTTGATTCACCTAGTTGACGTGACACTATCTTTCCTCTTTTTGTCTTCTCCACAACCACCATTCTATTCCACCTATAGTGCTATGTCCATGGCTCAGGCTCATGTATTGCGTGCAGATTGAAAAAGTTTGAGAATGTCAAAAGTATGAAACAATTGCTTGGCTTGTCATCGGGGTTGTGCATGATTTAAATACTTTGTGTGGTGAAGATAGAGCATAGCCAGACTATATGATTTTGTAGGGATAACTTACTTTGGCCATGTTATTTTGAGAAGACATAATTGCTTAGTTAGTATGCTTGAAGTATTATTATTTTTATGTCAATATTAAAATTTTGTCTTGAATCTTTCGGATCTGAATATTCATACCACAATTAAGAAGAATTACAATGAAATTATGCCTAGTAGCATTGCACATCAAAAATTCTGTTTTTATCAATTACCTACTCGAGGACGAGCAGGAATTAAGCTTGGGGATGCTAATACGTCTCCAACGTATCTATAATTTTTTATTGTTCCATGCTATTATATTACTTGTTTTGAATGATTATGGGCTTTATTTTTCACTTTTATATTACTTTTGGGACTAACCTATTAACCGGAGGCCCAGCCCATATTGTTGTTTTATTGCCTGTTTCAATATTTCGAGGAAAAGGAATATCAAACGGAGTCCAAACGAAATGAAACCTTCGGCAGCATTATTTTTTGGAAGATTATCACCCAGGAGACTTGGAGTTCAAGTAAGAAGATCCTCGAGGACTCCACGAGATAGGAGGGCGCCCCCCCCCCTATTGTGTGCGCCCCCCTGTCTCGTGGGCCCCTCGAGGCTCCCCCGACTGACTTCTTTCGCCTATATAGTCCCACGTACCCTAAAAACATCCACGATCAAGATAGATCGGGAGTTCCGCCGCCGCAAGCCTCTGTAGCCACCAAAAACCTCTCGGGAGCCCGTTCCGGCACCCTGCCGGAGGGGGGATCCATCACCGGTGGCCATCTTCATCATCCCGACGCTCTCCATGACGAGGAGGGCGTAGTTCACCCTCGGGGCTGAGGGTATGTACCAGTAGCTATGTGTTTGATCTCTCTCTCGTGTTCCCTCTATGGCACGATCTTGATGTATCCCGAGCTTTGCTATTGTAGTTGGATCTTATGATGTTTCTCCCCCTCTACTCTCTTGTGATGAATTGAGTTTCCCCTTTTGAAGTTATCTTATCGGTTTGAGTCTTTTATGAGAACACTTGATGTATGTCTTGCCGTGTTTATCTGTGGTGACAATGGGATATCATGTGCCTCTTGATGTATGTTTTGGTGACCAACTTGCGGGTTCCATGAACCTATGCATAGGGGTTGGCACACGTTCTTGACTCTCCGGTAGAAACTTTGGGGCACTCTTTGAAGTACTTTGTGTTGCTTGGATGAATCTGAGATTGTGTGATGCATATCGTATAATCATGCCCATGGATACTTGAGGTGACAATGGAGTATCTAGGTGACATTAGGGTTTTGGTTGATTTGTATCTTAAGGTGTTATTCTAGTATGAACTCTTCTATAGATCGATCCGAAAGAATAGCTTTGAGGTGGTTTCTTACCCTACCATAATATCTACGTTCGTTCTCCGCTATTAGTGGCTTTGGAGTGACTCTTTGTTGCATGTTAAGGGCATGTTATATGATCTATCTATGTTATTATTGTTGAGAGAACTTGAAACTAGTGAAAGTATGAACCATAGGCCTTGTTTCCTATCATTGCAATATTGTTTACGCTCACTTTTATCATTAGTTACCTTGCTGTTTTTATTATTTCAGATTACAAATACCTTTATCTACTATCCATATTGCACTTGTATCACCATCTCTTTGCCGAACTAGTGCACCTATACAAATTACCATTGTATTGGGTGTGTTGGGGACACAAGAGACTCTTTGTTATTTGGTTGCAGGGTTGTTTGAGAGAGACCATCTTCATCCTATGCCTCCTACGGATTGATAAACCTTAGGTCATCCACTTGAGGGAAATTTGCTACTGTCCTACAAACATGTGCACTTGCAGGCCCAACAACGTCTACAAGAAGAAGGTTGTGTAGTAGACATTAGTAGTTGGTTTATCGGGGGTGCCATGAATCTGGCAGGGCCGATCTAGTATCTTGTCTAAATTGGATGGTCCGTCTCTATTTGCCTTGAATGGATTTTTCCGTTGACCGGGTTTGGAGCCGCTGAATCCGGCGTTGACCGCCGTGTCCTGTGCTCCTTCATTATTATTTCGACGCTTGTGTTTGTTGCGTCGTGGCTTGCCGTTGTCGTCTCGAATTTCGGAAGTGCCTAGACACTGGTGTTGTTGCTTCTACGAGCGTTGTCTTCTCCCGTGCAAAAGCGGGCCATCAGAGCGGTAAGGGCTGCCATAGATTTTGGTTTTTCTTGACCAAGGTGGCAGGCGAGCCACTCATCCCTGACACTATGTTTGAAGGCCGTGAGGGCTTCGGCGTCCGGACAATCAACAAGTTGGTTCTTTTTAATTAAGAACCTAGTCCGGAGCTTCCTGGCTGACTCTTCGGGCTGCTGGATGATGTGACTTAAGTCATCGGCATCTGGTGGCCGGACATATGTACCTTGGAAGTTATCGCAGAAGGCGTCTTCCAAGTCCTCCCAGCTGCCAATGGAGTTCTCTAGAAGGCTGTTTAGCCAGTGTCGTGCTGGTCCTTTTAGTTTTAGTGTGAGGTATTTGATGGCGTGGAGATCATCACCGCAGGCCATATGAATATGGAGAAGAAAATCTTCGATCCATACCGCAGGGTCTGTTGTCCCATCATATGATTCGATGTTCACGGGTTTAAACCCTTCTGGGAATTCGTGCTCCATTACTTCATTAGTGAAGCAGAGGGGGTGTGCGGCGCCTCTATATCCGGCCACGTCGCGACGTAGCTCAGATGGAGTCATTCTGCGGTTTTCGGCCCGGGCGCGATTATGCTTGTCACGTCCGGTTAGGTAGCCGTCGTTACGTGTGGGGCACGCCCCCGTGATCCCTAGATCGATCTGGTCTGTCATGCTCTACTGTCCAGGTCCTGCCGCGGGTCATATGTATATCCCCGAGCTGTTTTATCTCTGCCTTTACGGCGAGGTAGTACGGGCTGGTGTTCGGCTTGAGTTGCCGCTTTGTCCCGGCCACGTAGCAGTCGGCCAGCCACATTGCACGATGATGGTATGGGCTCCAGCGCCTCGTCATCGAACTGAGGTAGCAATTTGCGCTTTGGGTAACTTTTGGTTGGGCACTCGAGGCCATATTCCTCGGCTGCAAGGACACTAGTCCATCTATCGTTGAGCAAATCTTGATCGGCTTGAAGCTGCCGCTGCTTCTTTTTCAGGCTCCATGCAGTGGCTATTAGGAGCTTAAAGCGCTCCTGCTCGAGAGGTTCCTCAGGCACGATGAAATCCTCGTTGCTGAAGCTCACCTTATCCTCGGAGAGCGGAATATAATTACTGTCCTCCGATTCTTCATTTACGGCCTGTTCGTCAGGGCTGACTCGCCCATCTTCCCGTTCGTCCTGTTCGGAGGTTGGCTCAACAGGGTCTTCATTGTCTTCGGCATCGTCTAGGGTATTATTTTCTCATGTGTCGGTATTGTTGTCTTTTCCACGGCGTGACTTAGAGCGGCGCCGCTATCGTCGGTGCTTTGGTTGTATCTCAGGCGGTTTATCCTCGAATGGGTCTTCTTTATCATCGCCGTTAGCTTCTTGGGGTGTATCCACCATGTACATGTCATACGAAGAGGTGGCCGTCCAGCGTCCGGTAAACGGCGGGTTTTGGGCATGCTCTTCTCTGGCATCATCGTCCATACCGTCGATGTCTTCGGAGTCGTAATCGAGCAGTTCTGGTAAGCCCTCGATAGTGGCTATAAAGTGGGTGGTGGGTGAGACGTGAAGTTCCCTGCTCTCAGCCCCTAGTCCAGGCTGGGCATAGTTCAGATGTTGCTTCTCTATAATAACAAGGGATCGCATTAAGTCCAGAGCCTCGCTTAAAGGCTCGGTTTGTCCAGAGAGAAGAGAGTCTGCGGAGTACTACGGGAGGGATACTCCCCTACCAGACTCACACGTTACTGACTCCGAGGGTCCGGAGCCAGTGTCCGGAGAAGGGTCTGGCTTCGTGATGGTTGCCATTGACGCTACTTCAACCGGCTCTCCTGTACTGGGTTTTGCCGCAGACAGTCCGGCGGGCTCGAGAAGTCCGTCTTTGGACATGGCGACGCACTCTGGATCTAAGGCCAGAGCAGGAGTTGGAGTCGCGAATCCTTGGAAGATCAAGTCTTCCCGGACGTCAGCGACATAGTCCAAGTTTCCAAAACTAATCCAGTGACCTGGGGCGTAGTTGTCGATCTGCTCTAGATGGCCAAGCGAGTTGGCCCGCATTGCAAAGCCGCCGAACACGAAGATCTGGTCGGGAAGAAAAACTTCCCCCTGGACATCATTGTTGTACATGATTGACGGAGCCATCGAACCTCTTGAAGACGACGCAGCGGAACTCTCAATGAAAGCACCAATGTCGATGTAAAAACCGGCGAACCTCGGGTAGGGGGTCCTGAACTGTGTGTCTAAGGTCGATGGTAACAGGAGACAGGGGACACGATGTTTACCCAGGTTCAGGCCCTCTCTATGGAGGTAATACCCTACTTCCTGCTTGATTGATCGTGATGAATATGAGTACTACAAGAGTTGATCTACCACGAGATCGTAATGGCTAAAACCCTAGAAGTCTAGCCAGTATCATTATGATTCTCCCTATGGACTAAACCCTCTGGTTTATATACATACCGGAGGGGACTAGGATTGTACAAAGTCAGTTGTAGAGAAAGGAATCTTAATATCCGAACGCCAAGGAGAGTCCCATCCGGAAACGGGTGAAAGTCTTCGGTCTTGTATCTTCACAGCCCTCAGTCCGGCCCATGTCCAACAGGCCGGACGTCCGAGGACCCCTTAATCCAGGACTCCATCAACAGGGTCATACGAGCCCTTGCGTAAGTCTGGGTCAAAAGCCCCATCCATGTTTAGCTTCACATAGTTGTTCATTGCTCTTTCCTAGCCATGTTGCTTGATCGTCGCCTTTGCATCACTCACTGTAGTATAGTTAGCAACCAAAGCTCTGATTGCTATTGCTATGAACTTAGGTTTCTGTACCTTTTCATTATGCACTAATTTTCTCCTCTCCCACCATAAATATCAAGAACCAATAGCAATTGCTTATGTTGAATTTCCCAGACTGAAAACCACACATTCTTCAGTTGATTGTAGCAATAAATATTCTAGCGCAACTCCTCCATGATCCATAGCACATGTTTTATCAATAGCAAAATCCAAACGCAGTAACCGCAATACCTATTTAGGTTTTGCACATATGAATAATAGGTGCTTGCTATGTACTCCAACTCGACTGAGATTTGTCCAGTCTCAACGGGAAAAGGTAGAAGGAGTTGTGGGCTAGCTGAGCCGTTTCACTCACTGTTGAGTTGGATGACCAAAATTGAGCCAACGAGATGTACGTATCTTTTCCTTTTCTTTTTGATGAAACGGAGATGTACGTATCCTTGATCATGCAACGTAAAGCACCTTACGTTGGAACTACTCTTGGGTATCATCAATTCATCATCGGAGGAGGTCTGCCAATTGCTTCCCTTTGATACGGACACGGTTAGGGAAACCGAAAAGGCCACTGCGCTTCGATAGGGACACAGTTAAGGAAACCGAAAAGGCCATTGTGTGGCTTCAAAGATCAAATGGAAGGTTCTAGAGCACGCCTCGGAGTTCTTCTGGTTACGCGTGGCCGACCTTTATAAGGGATGCCCTCGGGGCCTCGTCAACAAAGCACCCACGCACGACGGCGACCAACCAACCCCCAGATTCACGGACTCCCGTAATACGCGAATGCAAGACGATCGATCCTCGGTTGGTTTGTTTTAGATCCGATCACCAGCAATACATGGCACACGGGCAGGAGTCGTCGACGGAGGCCGCCGCCGGTGGGGGCGTCCCGTTGTGCGCGAACGGTTGTGGGTTCTACGGGAGCGAGGCGACCAAGGGCATGTGCTCCAAGTGCTACCGCGACCACCTCAAGTCCACTGATGTGGCTGCCCCCGTCGTCGAGGGGAAGATCAATGCCGGTGACCTAGTCCTCGCCTTCAAGACGTTAGTGAGCCTGCAGGACTCTGCCGCTGCAATTACTGCTGAGGCGGGACCGGCGGCGACGAAGGCGGCGCCGACCAGGTGCATGTCGTGCACCAAGACAGTGGGGCTGCTGGGGTTCTCGTGCCGCTGCGGTGGCTCCTTCGCCGCTGCACCGTTACGTGGATGGGCACGCGTGCGGCTTCGACTACAAGAAGGTCGGCCATGAGCAGATCGCGCAGCAGAACCCTCTCGTCGCGCCGTCCAAGCTCCACAACAAGATTTGAAGGCAGGAGGAGTTGGAAAACATATGTATAGTTTTAGTTTACTCGTTGGCTTTACTATCTCTCATACTTAATTCGATCTTTCAAGCACCGGCTCCATAAGTTGAAACGGGTCGATCCTGATTTTTCTTTTTTTTAACATCAACACAGACACAAGCGCTCATATACACGCGCATACACTCATCCCTATGAACGCACACACACACTCTACCCCTATGAGCACCTCCGAAAGATTGAGCCGTCATATCATCTTGACATTTACGAAGTCAGGGTAGGTGCCTCGTTGTCGACGGAAACGTCTCGTCCCACTGAATGCGTATCGCCGGAAATCCTGAAATAAATCTAGGAATAAATGCGAGCACGGTCCCTCTAACCATCCAACCACAGGTTGGTTCTGATCTTTCTTGTTCATAGCGACTTATTCATACAAATTGATGTAACTGGGCACCATCATGTTACTCAGATTAATAATATCCATGTTTTCAAAAAATATTAATAATATCCATGAGGTATTACAGTAAAATTCTTTTATGTCGGGTGCAAGGTTGTTTGCAGAGTGTACTTCACTGGACGCTTGCAAACAAGACCTTTGCCAAGTGTAAAACCCAGGGCACATTTCATTGCATTTAAGATGGCTCTTGTCGGAGTAAATGACCACGGGTAGCCTTGCCGGCTCCCCCCCCCCCCCGCTCTTCAGAAAAATTACAGGCCGATCGGGCCTTCAAGCATCCAAGGCGTGGGGCCGCCTTCCCTTGGCCGGCTACCGCCCAAGCCGGCTACCGGGAGGTGGCCCGACCCTAAACCCGCAGGAGGGAATCCACAAGACGGCCGACTCCAAGAAGCCGGCCACGAGAAGACCGACTCCAAGAACCCGGCCCCCTATCAGGCGGCCAAGATCGTACCCTCAAACTCTGCACCCACATAACGGCGATGAGACGGGGCATGGCTACAGCAAAGCCTGCCACCCCCGAATCCCGGAGCGCGCGTGGTCACATTGCGCTGTACGGGGCGGCCATCACCCGTCCGGTGCAGCACTATTGCCATGTTGATCATGACATCACCCACGACGAGCTGTCAGAACGGCCCGCAAGCTGCGGGCCCCTTCTGTCAGAGAGACGCCCAAAGGCGGCCTGGCCTCCCCTAGTTGGCCCAAGATATGGTTGGCTCCCAACAGCCGGCTTGCCCCCTCCCTCGAAGGAGGCGCCTCATTAAGTAGACAAGACGAGGTAAGGCTAAAGTGATCGCCGCCAGGCGGCGCCACTGTAGCCATGCTTACTTAGTCAAAGCTCTCATCATCAGGAGTGAGGCAATAGTAACCCGCCCCCGACAAGGCCCCCGAGCGGTGGGACCAGCTTGTCAAACAGAAAGCCGGTAGCCGGCGGGACCCATCAGTCGGCGGGCCCCAGCAGCCGGCGGAGAAGCCGTCGAATATAGACACTGACGGCTAGGGCCCGCGCCTAGCCGGATTACCATTGTACCCCTGGGGAGTAGGCCTATATAAACCCCCCAGGGCACCCATGCAAAGGGTTGATCTCTTAGAGTTTTAGACACCGCGTAGAGGGAAGAGGAGAGCTAGCCTTGCCCTTCTTCTTACTCTCGCCGAACAGCTCAAGGAGCCTCTTGTAGCTACTTGTTAACCTAGTGATCATGCGGAGACCCCGCAGAGCAGCAGTAGGGCTGTTATCTCCCCGGAGAGCCCCGAAGCTGGGTAAGATTCGGCGGCGTGCATGTCTTCGCCTTATCCCGTTTCCAGGCACCGGCGACATCTTATTGGCTCCCACAATGATAAGCCACCCGTTGGCACATATCGCACCTACCACCCGACATTTGGCGCCCACCATGGGGCCAGGTGCACCGTCGTCCGGCGACCTGTTATGGACGGGAACCCTTTTCCTTCCCAGCGAGCATAGCCAGCCCGGCACGCCCGATGGCGCTTGCCCTGACGCGCTGCAAGGCATCGCCGACGCCTGCGCGGTGAGCTGCCTCGCCGATCTTCTTGGTGAGGCTCGCGTCTTTGATGAGCCCATGTCCGATGTGGGCACAGGCTGCCCCGAGAGCCACCTCGTCAGCCTCCTCGACCAACTCCACGTCTCCAGCGAGCCTGCTATGGATTTGGAGTCGGTTGGCTCCACCGACCCGATGCTTGTCGACTCCGACACGGCATCGCTCGACGCCTCCCCACCAATGTCGTGATCTTCAACGACCCGCTTCCTCGAGCCGACAGCTGTGGCAGCGCCATCACCGAGGTGCTGGTCATCAGCCACGGCGTCGCTTCTGGCGAGAACGCCCACGACGCTATGCAAGCGGCGCTGCACGACTTGTCTGTCCCCCTTCCGGCCGACGCCGACGCCGAGACACTGGAGGCACGCCGCCTCGCCCTCATCGTGGAGGGCCAGAAGATATCTTCCATGAGACGCCTCACTGAGGCTCACCAGCGCGAAGTCGATCGCGCCGCCTTTGGCACGCCGCCCCCTGACGGGCCGAGCCGAATCGGCGTCATCAAGAAACATGACGCAGCCATCGCCGACATGCTGGGAGCAGACCGCCCAGTCTACGCCACGCCCCTCGAGAACCTACGCGTCGCCCAGGCGGCCGTAGACGAGCTGAATGGACTAGGGGCTGACGAGCTTCCCTACATGACCAGACGCATCCAGCGGTGATCGGCCAGCGCCGCAGAGCGGCATGAAGCCGGCGTCCGCGCCGAAAGCCCTCCCCCACGCTGAGAGCACAGCGCGACGTCACGAACGCCAACTGCGGGCAACACCTGCACCAGGCAAGAAAAGGAGCCGGCTGCCAGCCGCAGCCAGACTCGAATCTCCATCGAGCGCGATGCAGAAGGCCGCCCTTGGGCCGTGGAGCGACGAGGCAATCCCCCTCCTCCTCCACCTCGCGGGGAGAGATATCCCACCCCGCCGCCTGTCACGCATCCGACTCTCAGCGGCCGATTAGGTCGCCGCGAAGGAGTCGGCGAGAACGACGCCCGCCATCGGATCGACCGCCTAGCGCGATCCCTGGCGCTAGAAGAAGAAGACGATGTCGACCCGCCTTGCTTCGGCCCCCGCATCCGCGACGAGCCCTTCCCCAAAGGGTTCTCGCTCCCAAGAGACACGCCCAAGTACAACGGCTCTGTGAAGCCGGAAGATTGGTTGATCGACTACTCCACTGCAGTCAGCATAGCAAACGGCAACAGGCGCGTTGCCGTGAAGTATGTCCCCCTCATGCTCCAAGGCACGGCGCGTACCTGGCTCAACAGCCTCAAGCCTTACAGCATCAACAGCTGGCTGGATTTCACGGAAGCCTTCATCCGCAATTTCACCAGCACCTACAAGCGGGCTCCCAAGCCCCGACAGCTCTCCTTGTGCGTTCAAGGGCCCAACGAATCAACTCGCGACTACCTCACGCGTTGGGCCGAGCTCCGCAATTCCTGCGAGGGGGTGCACGAGGTTCAAGCCATAGAGTACTTCACCGCCGGGTGCCGAGAAGGCACCCTCCTCAAGCACAAACTCCTCTGCGACGAGCCGACTACCCTCGACGAGCTGCTGGTCATAGCAGACAAGTACGCCACGGCCGACTCTTCAATGAAGACCGAGCTCCGGGTAGACGCCTCCGGAAAGGTGCTCAATCCGGCTCCCAAGACATCGGCTGGGGACTCTAGCGGATGCCCGTACCAGAACGACAACAAGCGCAAGGGCCCTATGCCGCCTCCCACCAGTCGGCAGGTGGCCACAGTCGAAGATGAACAACCCGAGGGGCAGCCCGCGCCCAAGAAGCGAAGGCGGCGGGCGGCTGGCAGCCGGCTTTCTCCTACGAGCAAGCCCTCGATGCCCCTTGCAAGTTCCACAGCGGCGCGAAGCCGTCCAACCATACGACCCGGAAATGCAACTGGCTCACCCGAATCACCAAAGGCGAAGTGCTGGTGCCGCCTCCGCCTGCTGGTCAGCCGCCTCCGGCCCCTCAGCAGCCGACCGCTCGACCAGCAGTCGGGGTTGTTCAAGATGAGTTCCCCGACGAGCGTGCCGCCTACGTCGTCTTTACAAGCCAGCCCGAAGACCGGCGCAGCCTGCGCCGACAGCACCAAGAAGTCAACGCGGTCGCCTCAAACAACCCCGAGTACATGCACTGGTCAGAAAGGCCTATCAGCTGGAGCCGGGCCGACCACCCAGAGGTGATGCCATCCCCCGGCTCTTACGCATTGGTTTTGGACGCCACCCTAGCAACAGACAGACGTGCTGCCCGTTTCTCCCGCGTGCTGATAGATGGCGGGAGCAGCATCAACATACTGTACCGTGACACCATGGAGAAGCTGAACATCAAGACGAAGCAGCTCATGCCAAGCCGGACCGTGTTCCATGGCATCGTACCCGGCCTGTCCTGCTCACCAATCGGCAAGATCAAGATAGACGTCCTCTTTGGGGACAAGGATCACTTCCGCCGAGAGGCAGTCTAGTTAGAGGTAGTGGATTTGGAGAGCCCTTACCACGTGTTGCTTCGCCGACCTGCTCTGGCCAAGTTCATGGTTGTACTCCACTACGCCTACCTCAAGATGAAGATACCAAGCTCCAAGGGCATCATCACCATGGCCGGCGACTACAAGAAATCCTCCAGTGTGCAGCAGCCAGCAGCCGGCTGGCCGAGTCCCTCGTGATCGCTGAAGAGAAGAAGATGCTGGATCGAGTCGTGGCCATGGCCGGCAAGCAGCTAGCCTCCCCCCGACCCCAAGGAATGTGAAGCCCAAGGTTCTTTCCAGCCGGCCAAAGAAACGAAGAAGATACCTCTGGACCCAGAGAACCCAGAAAGGTTTGCCGTCATCGGGGCGAACTTGGATAGCAAATAGGAAGGCGGGCTCGTCGATTTCCTCCGTGAGAATCGGGACATCTTCGCATGGTCCCCCAAAGACATGCCGGGCGTCCCGAAGGAATTCGCCGAGCACAAGCTACACGTCCGAGCAGATGAAAAACCAGTCAAGCAGCCCCTCCACCGATTGTCAGAGGAGAAGTGAAGGATTGTAGGAGAAGAGATAGCCCGGCTTTTGGCAGCCGGCTTCATCATGGAGGTGTTCTTTCCGGAATGGCTTGCCAACCCGGTCCTCGTGCTGAAGAAGAATAACAAGTTGCGCATATGTATAGACTACACTAGCCTCAACAAAGCCTGCCCCAAAGATCCCTTCGCCCTGCCAAGGATTGATCAAGTGATAGACTCCACAGCTGGATGCGAGCTGTTGAGTTTCTTGGATGCTTACTCAGGCTACCACCAGGTAAAGTTGGATCGGTGACCGCTGAAGACCGCCTTCATCACACCATTCAGAGCTTTCTGCTACCTGACTATGACATTCGGCTTGAGAAATGTCGGTGCCACTTTTCAGCGTTGCATGCAGAAATGCCTCCTCAAGCAACTCGGAAGAAATGCCCACGTCTATGTAGACGATATTGTGGTGAAGACGGAGAAGCGCGGCACCTTGCTGGAAGACCTCAAAGAGATGTTTGAAAACTTGCGCCGGTTTCAAATCAAGCTCAACCCCGAGAAATGCGTGTTCGGAGTACCGGCCGGCCAGCTTCTAGGCTTCCTAGTCTCCCAACACGGCATCGAATGCAACCCAGTGAAGATCAAGGCCATAGAGAGAATGGAGATTCCCACCAAGCTACGAGACGTCCAGAAGTTTACTGGATGCCTGGCCACCCTGAACCGCTTTATCAGCCGGCTCAGAGAGAAAGCTCTCCCCCTCTACCGACTCATGAAGAAGACCACTCACTTCGAGTGGAACGACCAAGCCGACCAAGCTTTCCACGAGCTGAAGAAGATGTTGGCCACGCCGCCTGTCTTGGCGGCCCGACTGAGAAAGAGCCCATGCTCCTTTACATTGCCGCTACCGGCCGGGTGTTCAGCACCGTTATCGTGGTTCAACGCCTGGAAGAAGGCCGAGCTCAGCCAGTCCAAAGGCCGGTGTATTATTTAAGTGAAGTACTGTCCACCTCGAAGCAGAACTACCCGCACTACCAAAAGATGTGCTATGGTGTGTACTTCGCCGCCAAGAAGCTCAAGCCCTACTTTCAAGAGCACCCCATCAAGGTCGTGTGCACTGCCCCGCTCACCGAGATCATAGGCAGCCGGGATGCATCTGGCCGGGTGGCAAAATGGGCCATTGAGCTGGCCCTTTACACGATCTTCTACCAGCGGTGCACCGCCTCAAGTCCCAAGCATTGGCCGACTTCTTCGTCGACTGGGCCGAGACCCAGTACCTGCCACCGGCCCCCGACTCCACTCATTGGCGGATGCACTTCGACGGGTCCAAGATGTGCACCGGCTTGGGAGCCGGCATCATCCTCACCTCTCCCAAAGGCGACAAGCTCAGATACACATTGCAAATTCATTTCGCCGCCTCCAACAATGTGGCCGAGTACGAGGCGCTCATACACGGGCTCCGGCTAGCCAAAGAACTCGGCATCCGCCGGATCCTATGCTATGGCGACTCGGATTTGGTAGTTCAGCAATCATCACAGGCTCGACGCCAAGGACGCAAACATTGCGAGCTACCGCTTCCTCGTTCAGCAAATCAGTGGGTACTTTGAAGGATGCGAGTTCCTCCACGTGCCACGGGCCGACAACGAGCAAGCAGATGATCTGGCACGAATAGGCTCCAATCGACAAGCTATACCAACCGGCGTCTCTCTCCAACGCCTCCTCAAGCCGTCTTCGGAATCTGATTCCATCTTCGTACCGCCTAACCCCAACGCAGTCGGATCCGGCTTGGGGAACCGAGCAGGCGGCTCGGGGACTTTGATAGGCGGCTCGGGGACTTCGATAGGCGGCTCGGTGACTTCGATAGGCGGCCCGGGGACTGCCATAGTAGCACCCGGCCCGAGGACTCCAGAACCCGGCCCGGGGACTACATCGACACAACAGGCAGTGGCCGACTCCAGCTCTTCACCACCCAGCCCACCCGCCACAGTCACGATGAGCCGTATTGGCAATAGAAGAAGTCACAGCTCCATCATGGGCCTAGCCCATCCTCAACTTCCTGGTAAACAGAGAGCTGCCAACTGACGAGATCTTGGCAAGACAAGTCCAATGCCGAGCCGGAGCATACACGATGGTGAACCGAGAACTCATTAGGCGCAGCGTCACTGGAGTCTTCCAGCGCTGCGTCGAGCCAGAGAAGGGCATAGCAATCCTCAAGGACATTCACCATATGCGAATCGCGCCACCACGCGGCCTCAAGATCACTTGTTGACAAAGCTTTCCGCCACGGATTCTTCTGGCCGACTGCTTTGGATGACGCCAAGGAATTAGTTAAACACTGCAAAGGGTGCCAAGTCTTTAGCTCCAAGCAGCACCTGCCGGCTTCTGCACTCAAGACCATCCCCCTCACCTGGCCTTTTGTCGTCTGGGGGCTGGACATGGTGGGCCCATTCAAGACGGCACGCGGTGGCATGACACATCTGCTCGTCGCTATGGATAAATTTACCAAGTGGATTGAAGTGAAGCTGATCAAGAGACTGAATGGGCCGACTTTCGTAACATTCATTGCGGATATCACAACCTGGTACGGCGTACCACACAGCATCATCATGACACGAATTTTGCCAAGGGAGCACTGGCGCGTTTCTGCGCGACACAGGGCATCTGACTGGACTTAGCGTCCGTTGCCCACCCGCAGTCAAACAGCCATGTTGAGCGAGCAAACGGCCTCGTCCTCTCCGGCATCAAGCCCCGACTGGTCATGCCATTGGAGCGTTCGGCCGGCTGTTGGCTCGACGAGCTGCTAGCCGTCCTCTGGAGTCTGCGCACTACCCCGAACAAATCAACCGGCTTCACTCCTTTCTTCCTTGTATATGGTGCCGAGGCTGTCATCCCAACTGACATCGAGTTCGACTCACCTCGGGTCACCATGTACACGGAGGCGGAGGCCAAGGAAGCACGAGAATACGGTGTCGACCTGCTGGAAGAAAGCTGGTTGTTAGCCCTCAGCCGGTCCGCCATCTACCAGCAGGGTTTACGCCGCTACCACAGACGGAAGGTCAAGCCAAGATCCTTCCAAGAGGGTGACCTTGTGCTCCGGCTGATCCAGCGGACAGCAGGCCAGCACAAGCTCTCGGCCCCTTGGGAAGGCCCCTTCGTTATCAGCAGAGCATTAGGCAATGACTCCTACTACCTGATCGACGCGCAGAAGCCGAAGGCACGCAAGAGAGATGATTCCGGCAAGGAGTCGAAACGACCATGGAACGCCAACCTCCTCCGAAGATTTTACAGTTAAAATGCAGTATGTACCACGCTACCCTTTGTATTAAGTATGAGACAACGGGCCCCCCGAGGAACACTCGGGGACCACCCTCTTTTACCTATGAATGATGAGTATCATGCCTATGATTATGTTACTACATTCATTTTTCTCGTCCGGCACCGGGTTCGACCAGTCGGCCCGGGGACTTGCCGCCTTGAGTTATATTCAAGTTGCACCTGCAGTTAGACAAGTAGTGTGCTGGCACCCAAGCCCTCTCTTGTCGAAAGTCGCAGCTCGAAGAATCGGCTGTCTGGCTGGCAAGAGCCAAAGGCAGGAAAGGATGCCCACATGAAAAACGGCTATTGACTAATGAACTTATATAACGCAAGCCGGCTTCCCACCCCGCCGACCGGCTATCAGAACAGCCAGCTGGCCGGCTTCCCATTATCCTTGCTACAATCTAAGAAAACTCGAGTACTTGCCTTCCCAAAAATGGCCAAGTCCTTCCCCAACCACAGACTGCAAAGCAGCTGTCCGGCTGGGAAGGCGACGGCCAAGGGAAGGCGGCAAAGGAAACAGCCAAAAGGATGAAAAGCAAACATCAATGGAAGCCAAACACATGCATTATTATATTTACACAAAAGACCTTCGAAAGGCCAGCATTTCAACATAGTTTGAATACACCCCCAGTGGGTGGAACTGTGCAAATTTAATAAAAAGTTGTTCAAAGAGTAACGAGCAGGAAAGTAAAAACGGCGGATCAAGCCAAGGGAGCAACAGGCGAGTCGGGCAGGTTGGTGGAGACGGCAGTGCCGGCTGGAGGAGTCACCGGTGGCGAAGTCTCGGCATGATCATCACCTTCGGCGGCGGCGGCTTGCGCGCCTCGTTTCTAGAGGCACGGTCAGGCTGAGGCTGGCTGGTCGCTTCGCCGTCTGGCATGACGTCTTCGCCATCCTCCCCCTCGTCCTCTTCGCCCTCGTCGCTAGAAGCGATCTCCTCCGCCGAGTCTTCACCTCCTGTCGGGTCCAGCCCGAACCACTCCTCCGGCTGAGCGACGTCGTCATCATTTACCTCAGGGGCAGAGACACTGGTGTCGGTGTAATCGGCAATCACGGAAGCGCGCTGGATGATAGCCGGCCGCACCTCCACCAGCTCTTCGTCGGCCTCCTGTCGCCAGGTGCTCAGCTGGGCCAAGCTCAGCCCAGGATACCAGGCTCGGACGAACTCTAGCGCCCGCCTGGCGCCGGACCGAGCTGCATAAGTCTTCCAGGCCTCAAAGCGGCCGACTGCAACCTCCAGCCAGTCGGCAGTCCGACTGGGGGTGCGGGGAACCGCCTCGCCGGGCCAGAGGGCGGACAGCACCTGCGCCCCGGCACGCTGAAGACGGCGGAGCATGCGGTGTGCCGGCTGCAGACGGGCTTGAATCGCCAGAAGCTGCTCCTCAAGTGACCGGCTGGCATCCGGCGCAATCTCGACCCCGGCCTGCCGTCGTGCGTCACTATGGGCCTCGATGGCTTGGCTGGCGGCAACGGAGTAACCGGGAAAGTAATCTGCATAAAGAAGAAAAAGTAGCACAAAGTCAGAAGACAAATCAGATGACAAAAGGGAAAGCAAGGGGACGAAAAGGAAGGCGGCCTACCATCGATCAAATCCTCAACCCGTCCGTAGCCTTCGCTCAGCGCTTGCTTCGGCTCAGCCCAGCCTGCCGCCTCGGTGTCATATTCGGCTTTGAGGGCAGTCTCGATGTCCTGCGCCTTCTTAAGGGCTGCCTTATGGCTCTCCTCCTGGTCGGCCAGTTTCTTGGCCAGGCGGTCACGTTCCTGGGCTAAGGCGTTGCACTCGGCTTCCTTGGCGCGAAGGGTGGTCTGGACCCTGCCTAGCTGCTCCCTCAAGTCGGCATTGGCCCTTGCAGAAATGAAGAAGAAGAAAGAAGAAATAAGGAAGAAGTCGTCAGGAAAGATCCGACCCGATCGCCAGTGATCGTCCCGAATCTCGGGAATACACCCAGCAGTGCTGACGCCCCACATGAGATAAAAAATAAAAGCACTTACTCCCGCTCTCAGTCAGATCGGCGGTCTTCTGGCTCATCTTCTGGGCCTGGGAGTTGAAAGCAGCCGCGCGGAGATTGTGATATTCCTGCAAATAGGACGGAGGTGCGAATAAGGACAAGAACATAATCGAAGTTTACTAAGAAGTTCCAAGCCGCCTGCTCAGCAGCCGGCTCGGAACTCGGGGACTACACCCAGTGGGTGCGCTGACGCGCCCCCATGAAAGAAATCAAGAAACAATCAACGAAAAGCAGGAGCACTCACCCGAATGACCGTCCACGTCATGAGGAACTCTTGGGTGTACCGCTTCAGTGCGGCGGCCTGGGCCTGAAGCCGGCTCCGGACCTCCTGCGCCGCCACGTTCAGCTCGGCCGTCCCTCCGCCTGATGTCCACTCAGATGAGTGGCGCCGCCGCCCAGTCTGGGCATTTAGCCGTGGCGCTTGGCTTTCTATGGCTCCGGCGCTGAAGTCGCCTCCCCTGCGCGCCAATGAGACGGCGACTGAACCACAAGATCTACCCCCACAGTCGGCTTGCCTCCAACCGGCTGCTCAGGCGGCACGACAGGCCGGCCGCCTTGGCTCGTTCCAGTCGGCGCAGACTGTGGCGCCTCCCCCTCCAGGACGATCACGTCACCCTCCTCCCTCTCCATCACCGGCGGTCGCGGTCGGCTTCCTCCGACGGGGGCACTGGGATGTTGGGAGCCACGGTGCGAAGGGGGGTGATGAGCTGCGGATCGGCGCGGCCCGGCGTTTCTGCGCGCCACCACGAGCAGCTAGCGCGGCAGATGGGCCCGCGCCCTGACAATCGGGCGCCGGCTGACGACGCGGAATAACTTTGGCCTCGTCGTCATCCGGCCAGTCCCTGAAGCCGGCTCCGAGCTCGGTGCCGCCTGCCTCACCGCCTCCCCCTACGATGGCGTCGTCCAGGGCGGCCGCCCCCAAGTCTGGATCGTCAAGGTCGTCCGCCACGCGGTCGGGCAGGAATTGGCGCTCCAGCCCCGCGGCCCCGGCCACCGGTCGAAGAAGGGGGCTCTGCTAAAAACAAGCCGGCTCGTCAAGAGTCAGCCATTATGAACCCGGCGACAAGAGAAGAAGAAAAGAAGGGAAACTTACCGTGGGAGGAGGATCGGCTCGAGAATACGGCTCCTTGCCGTACCGCCATTCCTCGGTGAGCTTGCAGTTTGAGATGTAGTTCACCATGTAAGATACCTCAGCATGAGGCATCTCCTTGGTGCTCAGCTGGCTCGGGTCGAAGCGGTTGCTCATCTGGCAGATCATATGCGGTCGGCCTTGGAGTGGGAGCACCCGGCGCTCCACGAAGGCGGCCACCAGGTCGGCCCCGACCAGGCCTTCCGACTGGATCATCACCCGGAGCCGGGCGACGGCAGCAGCCCCAGCCGGAGACAGCGTCCTGGCTCGGTAGGACCATGAAGGCTGCCTCCCAGCCGGCGGGCCGGCTACGTAAGCCGGCAGATTGACGAAGTCGCCTTGCGGTGCGACGTTCTTCACATAAAAGTAGGATTGCCGCGAGAGCTTCACCGACTGGATCAACGGGATGGGCGGAAACGGGTTGTTGTCGCTCGACCTCCGCATGGCGATGAAGGCGCCATATGGGGCGGGCACGCCCGCGGTGACGGTGCCGAGCTTGCACTGAAAGAACTCCCCCCAGAGCTCGAGGGTGGGGAGGACGCCAAGAAAGCCTTCGCACAGAGTGACGAAGGCCGACAGCAGCATCACCGTGTTGGGGGTGAGGTGATGCGGCTGGAGATGGTAAAACTCGAGGAAGGCGCGGAAGAACCCGCTCGCCGGCAGGCCGAGGCCGCGCAGGCAGTGCGAGCGGAAGATTACCCGCTCGTCTTCCTCCGAAGCCGGCGAGACCTCCTTCTCCGGTGCGAGGCGGACCCGCACGTAACCCGCGCCCGGCAGCCGCCGCATCTTGCAGAGGAAGTCGATGTGGTCCTCATGGACGTTGGAACCATCCCAAGAACTGGACAGCGCCATGAGGATGAGGAAGCAACGAGAAAGGCGCGGCGGCGGAGGATGCGCGACCCAACTAAGGCAAGACATCACGGCGGCGAGGCGTTGCGGCAGCGGAGAAGAGGAAGAAGAAGAAGGAAGGGCGGAGCGACGGCGAGCGTGCGAGCGTCTGCCGCTCCCCCTCCTCCCCCTACTTATAGCCTCGTGCGGCGAAGCCGAGGAGGCGATGCGTGGGGGAACATGGGATTAACTGCGCCCACTCCCCCCATGTCCCGCGATTATTGCGCCCTAAAGGCGTGCAGGAACTGCCGCTGGAAGGTGAGCGGTCCGTTCGGGCCACAGAGGATCTGCACTTGGGCCGAGGCCTAGGAGTGGCGGGCCTCGGCCTGCGGCGACGTCCCATCGCGCGCATGGGCTGGCAGGCCTTTCCTGCTGATGGCTGCCATGTGGCGCGCGAGTGACAGGCGGTCAGTGCGCAACTCGGCTCGCGTACCATCTGGTTCCCACCTTCAAGCCGCCAAGCCTCCTAAAGACGGAGCACCTAATCAAAGCCGGTTCCTAGCTGCCGGCTCTTCAGGATAGGAAGCTGATCGAGCTTCTCGTCCTCTCTTCAGCCTCAAAGCCCAACCAGCTTCGGGGACTACTGTCGGAGTAAATGACCACGGGTAGCCTTGCCGGCTCCCCCCGGCTCTTCAGAAAAATTACAGGCCGATCGGGCCTTCAAGCATCCAAGGCGTGGGGCCGCCTTCCCTTGGCCTGCTACCTCCCAAGCCGGCTACCGGGAGGCGGCCCGACCCAAAACCTGCAGGAGCGAATCCACAAGAGGGCCGACTCCAAGAAGCCGGCCACGAGAAGGCCAACTCCAAGAACCCGGCCCCCTAGCAGGCGGCCAAGATCTTACCCTCAAACTCTGCACCCACATAACAGCGATGAGACGGGGCGTGGCTACAGCAAAGCCTGCCACCCCCAAATCTCGGAGCTGGTCAGCGTAATCCTGATTACCTTTGTATGGGGCGGCCATCACCCGTCCGTGGCGCTGTTGCCATGTTGACCATGACGTCACCCACGACGAAGGCTGTCGAACGGCCTGCAAGCGGCGGGCCCTTCGCCGTGAGACGCCCAAAGGCGGCCTGGCCTCCCCCAGTCGGCCCGAGATATGGCCGGCTCCGAATAGCCGGCTTGCCCCATCCCTCGAAGGAGGCGCCTCATTAAGGAGACAAGACGAGGTAAGGCTACAGTGATCGCGGCCAGGTGGCGGCACTGTAGCCATGCTTACTTCGTCAAAGCCCTCATCATCAGGAGTGAGGCAACAGTAACCCGCCCCAACAAGGCCCCCGAGCGATGGGACCAGCTTGTCGACCAGAAAGCCGGCAGCCAGCGGGACCCACCAGTCGGCGGGCCCCAGCAGCCGGCGGTGAAGCCGGCGAACATAGACACTGACGGCTAGGGCCCGCACCCAGCCGGATTACCATTGTACCCCTGGGGGGTAGGCCTATAAACCCCTGTGGCACCCATGCAAAGGGTTGATCTCTTAGAGTTTTAGACACCACGTAGAGGGAAGAGGAGAGCTAGCCTTGCCCTTCTTCTTCCTCTCGCCGAACAGCTCAAGGAGCCTCTTGTAGCTACTTGTTAACCTAGTGATCATGCGGAGACCCCGCAGAGCAGCAGTAGGGGTGTTATCTCCCCGGAGAGCCCCGAAGCTGGGTAAGATTCACCGGCGTGCATGTCTTCGCCTTATCCCGTTTCCAGGCACCGGCGACGTCTTATTGGCTCGCACAATGATAAGCCACCCGTTGGCATATGTCGCACCTACCACCCGACAGCTCTCCCACCCAACCCCCAACCCCCACCGGCGACCATGGCTCCGGCCATGATTCGATCGGATCTAGCCACTAAAACCTCTTTCCTCTCCAATGGATCCCTTCCTAGACCCAAATTCCATCGCCCATCAATTGGATTTCTCATTTGGTCATCCTTTCAGAGGTGAGATTCGTAAGTATTTTCAATCTTCGGTGAGCCCGGTCTCCTCTTCTGATGGTTTCACCATGGTGATCTCCTTCGCAAGATTTGCTTTCCGTTTGAACACCATCAATGTTAACCTGGTTCTATCTGCTTGTACTGGTGTTGATTACCAATCACTTGAAGTTGCTCACATCTCCGGCAATGTATATCAGTTTAAAGTATGTTCTAAGGCCGTGGGTTTCTTCTTGGTTCGGAAGATCTATTTCACATGTGATCTATTCAAATGCTACTTCCATCTTTTGAGTGGTGGTGGACCAAACTGGTTATTTGAGGAGAAGAAATGGTATAAGGAACAAGATGCGGACTGGACTACAGTCACTACACGTCGCAAAGGTATGTCATCCCATAATGTTCCTGTTCATCAAGTTTATCGCAGAATTCTTGATCGGATCACCCCTCAAGCAATGGACTCCATTGCCATACCATTTGTGCATCACATTCTTTCTGGAGCGAATGACATCCCGATCAGATCCGAGGCCAACGCTCAGATTGATCATCATGATTGTGAGAATCACGTTGTTGGTACGCCCTCAACTCCCCATGCATAACGGATCGACCGTTACCAGGCCCACCCACCCTCACCTGCTGCGTTGAGTCCTATTTCTCTGCTTTGGGCACTGAGACCATCCAACCTCTCCAGCCCATCATAGGGGAAGGCGGATTGTCAGGGCCCAACATTGTGCCTACTCAGCTTAATAATTATTTTTGCCGCAAATGTTTGGGATATGGGCACCTATGATATCAATGCTCCAATAAAATTAGGTGTCGTTCATGTTTTGGATATAACCATATCACTCGAGTGTTATAACAATAAAAATCTTGGAGCTTACTGGGTCAAACAAACTCTGCTACCTACGCCCGATATAACTACAACCCGCGTGGTCTCCTCAACTTCACCTCCTCGTCCACCATCCTCTGCTACGCCTGCTACATCTCCACCGCCAGAGATGGCCTGCTACCCATGCAATCCCCTCCCCCACCTCCCGCCTGGCACCACCATCATTCCCCTTGGCCCCTTCATGCTCGTCGCAGCTACGTGGTACTCGGCGGTGAACTTCCTATGGTTTGTGATGAGTGGGTTGTTGCCACCCTCATCCCTGAGATTCTTGCAGAGGATTTCATGGCACCATTGCTCTCATCACCAACTTCCTTGAAGGCCGGGGTTGGTGCATCAACTACACATCTCGCTACGGTATGGGTACGGCTCAGTTTCAATTTACTATTGCATGCTCTAGAGACACGACTGTTGGCAGTAGTCCGTTTTAGATTGGTAATTCTGTTTTGAGGATCAGTAGACATGATAGAGGTTTGAATTATCGTAGCATCACATTCACGCACGATGTCTGGATCATGCTGATGAACTACCCATGGAATGTTGGGATGTAGATGTGATTAGCCGCATTGTTTCCCCCTATGGCAGATTTCTGATTTGGAACAAAGATCCAAGGGATAAAACCAGAGTTGTTATCAAACTTAGAACTATGAATGTTGATGATATTCCGATCAGTATTGTTGTGTTAAGGAATATTGATGATGTTGGATATGGTGATTCCTGGACTTGCCCTACATACATCTTGTCGCGTGAACTTATTGGGCAGCAGGAGGGGATGAAGACCCGCTCCCCCCTGATGGTGGTAATCCCCATCCTCTGCCTCACGTCCATGGTGGATTATGGCACGATGATGTTCTTGGTAATATCCCCATGGACCAGGTAGTTATCAATCCTCATAATGAGAATCTTGGGGCTCCATATGAAGATGTGCATGCGGCTAACAATGCACATGTCAATCAAGGTGCTGGTGTCACTGCTTGTACTGAAGCTCTGAATTTAAACACTGTTGCTACAGCCACTAATGAGATTATTGAACCTGCTCTGAATGATCATGTGTTAATTTCCTCCAATGTATCTATGGGCAACAATGTCAATGAGGTGCATGAGACTATGGGGCCTGATTATATCCCCCTTGAGACAGAGAGCTCACATCACACCTTACATGCAGCTCCAAGCCCTAGTTTCCAGCCATTGAATGTCAACATGAATTACAATGATATCCCTTCTCCTAGTTCTGCTCAACCTGTCTAGTCCTGTAATATTGATGTGGATGGACTCACTGAACATATTGCTGTTATCCAAGACTTGGTGGGTAACTTGGTTACAAATGCCAATGATATCATTCCTAATCTTGGGGGATGCAAAATCATTAATGCTTCATGTAAGGTTGTTGATGTGGTTGAGTCCAATGGCACCAACAAGAGATGCTTCCTTCAGATTCAGACTATTGACACCAACCAGGACATGCCCCAACACTCAAATTCTATCAACATTGAAGAAATCACAGGTCAGGATTTTGCAGATATTCAGAAACCTGCAAATAAGAAGAAGAAGCCAATTGTTGATGAAGCTTTGTGCAGGAGGAGCAATAGAAATTCTCTTAATACCAACAGATTTAAAGACAAAGCTGCTACAGATGCTGCCAGGAAGAATGAGGATAAGCATGCTCATACAGTCATTTCTCAGCAGAACTTCAAGAAGCAGAAGAAGGTAGTATCTATCAACTTAGGGCCACAATTTGATGCCATGGTACTTAACAAACATGCTCCACCCCCACCTGAGCTACCCATGGAAACCTTACAGGCTATTGGAGCTGGACCATGCAAGATGGCACCTCATGAAGTGTCATCCAACGCCCTGGACTATGACAGTTCAGATGATTAGTTGTTGCATCTTCAGTTGGGGTTTGGGAAGCTCCCCTATCTACTTCCTAGCTTGTTGCTGTTTTGAAGTTATTAGCTTGCTTTCTATGCTCATGTGGATGCATGCGTGCACCACAAACCTATCTGGATTGTAATAACTATCTGCACTCTTGCCATGAGGGCTCTTTTGGATGATATGTTGTTACATCATGCTGCTACTATTCTGTCTCATGCACCTATTACAGATCCATACTCTGCATCTGTCAGCTCTCATATGCCACTAGATATGATTTAATTAAGAAGATCCACGGGAGTATATGTTGCTCAAATTATAACCACTCATGCTATTCTACTCACAGCATGATCTCCTCTCAAAACTTTGTTGTCATTAATGAATAGAAACTGGAATATTTTGAACTGGAATGTTAGAGGTATTAACTCCTCTACCAGGTGGAATGACATTAGGCAGAAAATAGAAGAAATTGCTTGTTGCATCCTGACCCTACAAGAAACCAAGAGGGATGATTTTGATATTTCATATATCAAAAACTTCCGTCCCAAGAGGTTTAACCAGTTCTGTTTTTCTCCATCCTCTGGCAACTCTGGGGGATTAATTACCATATGGAATGGCAACATGTTCAAAGGAAATATTATCTCTCAAAATTATTTTCAGATCACTATTGAGTTCATATAAAATTTGGACAGCAGTAGTTGCTATCTGACCAATGTTTATGGACCTAATTCAGTTGAAGACAAGCTTGAATTCACAAATTGGTTGCAAAATCTGAACATTGATACGTCTCCAACGTTTCTATAATTTTTTATTGTTCCATGCTATATTATATTGTATTTTGGATGTTTATGGGCTTTATTATACACTTTTATACTATTTTTGGGACTAACCCATTAACCGGAGGCCCAACCCAAATTGCTGTTTTTGGCCTATTACAGTGTTTCGTAGAAAAGGAATATCAAACGGAGTCCAAACGGACTGAAACCTTCGGGAATGTGATTTTTGGAACAAACGTGATCCAGAGGATTTGGAGTCTACGTAAAGCAATCAACGAGGAGAGCACGAGGTAGGGGGCGCGCCTACCACCCACCCCCCCAGGCATGCCCTCCACCCTCGTGGGGCCCACGTTGCTCTACCGACGTACTTCTTCCTCCTATATATACCCATATACCCTGGAAACATCAGAGACGGAGCCAAAACCCTATTTCCACTGCCGCAACCTTCTATACCCGTGAGATCCCATTTGGGGCCTTTTCCGGTACTCCGCTGGAGGGGGCATTGATCACGGAGGGCTTCTACATCAACATCATAGCCTCTCCAATGATGTGTGAGTAGTTTACCTCAGACCTTCGGGTCCATAGTTATTAGCTAGATGGCTTCTTCTCTCTCTTTGGATCTCAATACAAAGTTCTCCTTGATTCTCTTAGAGATCTATTCGATATAATCTTCTTTTGCGGTGTGTTTGTCGAGATCCGATGAATTGTGGGTTTATGATCAAGATTATCTATGAACAATATTTGAATCTCCTCTGAATTCTTTTATGTATGATTGGTTATCTTTGCACGTCTCTTCGAATTATCAGTTTGGTTTGGCCCACTAGAGTGATCTTTCTTGCAATGGGAGAAGTGCTTAGTTTTGGGTTCAATCTTGTGGTGTCCTTTCCCAGTGACAGCAGGGGCAGCAAGGCACGTATTGTATTGTTGCCATCGAGGATAAAAAGATGGGGTTTATATCATATTGGATGAGTTTATCCCTCTACATCATGTCATCTTACTTAGAGCATTACTCTGTTCTTATGAACTTAATACTCTAGATGCATGCTGGATAGCGGTCGATGTGTGGAGTAGTAGTAGTAGTAGATGCAGAATCGTTTCGATCTACTTGTCGCGGACGTGATGCCTATATACATGATCATACCTAGATATTCTCATAACTATGCTCATTTCTATCAATTGCTCGACAGTAATTTGTTTACCCACCTTAATACTTATGCTCTTGAGAGAAGCCACTAGTGAAACCTATGGCCCCCGGGTCTATTTTCCATCATATTAATCTTCCAACACTTAGCTATTTTTATTGCCGTTTATTTTACTTTGCTCATAAAAATACCAAAAATATTATCTTATCATATTTATCAGATCTCACTCTCGTAAGTGACCGTGAAGGGATTGACAACCCCATTATCGCGTTGGTTCCGAGGTTCTTATTTGTTTGTGTACGTGCGTGCGACTCGGCGTGATCAACTCTTGGATTGATACCTTGGTTCTCAAAAACCGAGGGAAATACTTACGCTACTTTACTGCATCACCCTTTCCTCTTCAAGGGAAAACCAACGCAGTGCTCAAGAGGTAGCAAGAAGGATTTCTGGCGCCGTTGCCGAGGAGATACGCGCCAAGTCAAGTCAAGTCAAGACATACCAAGTACCCATCACAAACTCTTATCCCTCGCGTTACATTATTTGCCATTTGCCTCTTGTTTTCCTCTCCCCCACTTCACCCTTGCCTTTTTATTTGCCCTCTCTTTTCCGTTCGCCTCTTTTTTGCTTGCTTCTTGTTTGCTCGTGTGTTGGATTGCTTGCTTGTTACGATGGCTCAAGATAATACTAAATTGTGTGACTTTCCCAATACCAACAACAATGATTTTCTTAGCACTCCAATTGCTCCTCTTCCGATGTGAATCTTGTGAAATTAATGCTGCTTTGTTGAATCTTGTCACGAAAGATCAGTTCACCGGCCTTCCTAGTGAAGATGTCGCTACCCATCTGAATAGGTTCGTTGATTTGTGTGATATGCAAAATAAGAAAGATGTGAACAATGATATTGTAAAGTGAAGCTATTTCCTTTTTCGCTTAGAGATCGTGCTAAAGTTTGGTTTTCGTCTTTGCCTAAAAATAGTATTGATTCATGGAATAAGTGCAAAGATGTTTTTATCTCTAAGTATTTTCTTCCCTCTAAAATCATCTCTCTTAGAAACAATATCATGAATTTTAAGCAACTTGACCATGAACATGTTGCACAAGCTTGGGAGAGGATGAAATTAATGATACGTAATTGCCCTCGACATGGTTTGAATCTTTGGATGATTATACAAAAAAAATATGCCGGATTGAATTTTGCTTCTAGAAATCTTTTAGATTCGACCGCGGGAGGCACTTTTATGGAAATCACTTTAGGAGAAGCTACTAAACTCCTAGATAATATTATGGATAATTATTCTCAATGGCACACCGAAAGATCTACTAATAAAAAAGTGCATGCGATAGAAGAAATTAATGTTTTGAGTGGAAAGATGGATGAACTTATGAAATCATTTGCTACTAAAAGTGTTTCTTCTGATCCTAATGATATTCCTTTGTCTACTTTGATTGAGAATAATAATGAATCTATGGATGTAAATTTTGTTGGTAGGAATAATTTTGGTAACAACGCCAGATAGAGGAAACTTTAATCGTAGGCCGTTCCCTAGTAATTCCTCTAACAATTATGGTAATTCCTACAACAATTCTTATAGAAATTTTAATAAGATGCCCTCTGAATTTGAGACTAGTGTTTAGGAGTTTATGAATTCACAAAAGAATTTCAATGCTTTGCTTGAAGAAAAAATGCTTAAGGTTGATGAATTGGTTAGGAACATTTATAGAATTTCTCTTGATGTTGATTCTTTGAAACTTGTATCTATTCCACCTAAGCATGATATCAATGAGTCTCTCAAAGCCATGAGAATTTCCATTGATGAGTGCAAAGAAAGAACCGCTAGGATGCGTGCTAAGAAAGATTGCTTTGTGAAAGCGTGTTTTCTAGTTTCTATGAAAATAAAGATGAAGATCTAAAAGTTATTGATGTGTCTCCTATTAAATCTTTGTTTTTCAATATGAATCTTGATAATGATGGGACTGGAGATGAGTCACCTCTACCTAGAAGGCGTCCCAAAAATTCGGAGTTTTTAGATCTTGATGCAAAAATTGGTAAAAGTGGGATTGAAGAGATCAAGACTTTAGATATTAATGAACCCACTATTTTGAATTTCAAGTAATTTAATTATTATAATTGCTCTTTGATAGATTGTATTTCCTTGTTGCAATCCGTGCTAAATTCTCCTCATGCTTATAGCCAAAATAAAGCTTTTACTAAACATATCGTTGATGCTTTGATGCAATCTTATGAAGAAAAACTTGAGTTGGAAGTTTCTATACCTAGAAAACTTTATTATGAGTGGGAACCTACTATTAAAATTAAAATTAAAGATCATGAATGCTATGCTTTGTGTGATTTGGGTGCTAGTGTTTCCACTATTCCAAAAACTTTGTGTGATTTGCTAGGTTTCCGTGAATTTGATGATTGTTCTTTAAACTTGCACCTTGCGGATTCCACTATTAAGAAACCTATGGGAAGAATTAATGATGTTCTTATTGTTTCAAATAGGAACTATGTGCCGTAGATTTTATCGTTCTTGATATAGATTGCAATCCTTCATGTCCTATTATTCTTAGTAGACCTTTCCTTAGAACGATTGGTGCAATTATTGATATGAAGGAAGTGAATATTAGATTCCAATTTCCATTAAGGAAAGTCATGGAACACTTCCCTATAAAGAATATTAATTTACCTTATGAATCTATTATGAGAACTACTTCTGGATTGCCTACCAAAGATGGCAATACCTAGATCTATCCTTGATTTTATGCCTAGCTAGGGGTGTTAAACGATAGCGCTTGTTGGGAGGCAACCCAATTTTATTTTACTTTTTTTTTATTTTTGCTTCTGTTTAGGAGTAAATATTTGATCTAGCCTCTGGTTTCATTTTTTTTATGTTTTAATTAGTGTTTGTGCCAAGTTGAACCTATAGGATCTTCTTGGATGATAGTTATTTGATCTTGCTGAAAATTCCAGAAACTTTCTGTTCATGAAAACAATTGTTAAAAATCACCAGAACCTGATAAAATACTGATTCCAATTGCAGTAGATCAATAAACAAATTTTCTAGGTCTTCCTAGTTTGGTAGATTTTTCTGAGTTCCAGAAGTTTGTGTTAGTTACAGATTACTACAGACTGTTATGTTTTTGACAGATTCTGTTTTTCATGTGTTGTTTGCTTATTTTGATGAATCTATGGCTAGTAAAAGAGTTTATAAACCATAGAGAAGTTTAAATACAGTAGGTTTAACACCAATATAAATAAATAATGAGTTCAATACAGTACCTTGAAGTGGTGTTTTGTTTTCTTTCGCTAACGGAGCTCACGATTTTCTGTTAAGTTTTGTGTTGTGAAGTTTTCATGTTTTGGGTAAAAGATTTGATGGATTATGGAACAAAGAGGGGAAATAGCCTAAGATTGGGGATGCCCATGGCACCCCAAGATAATCTAAGGACACCAAAAAGCCAAAGCTTGGGGATGCCCCGGAAGGCATCCCCTCTTATGCCTTCGGCCCATCAAGAATTTTACTTGGAGCTATATTTTTATTCACCACATGATATGTGTTTTTCTTGGAGCGTCTTGTATGATTTGAGTCTTTACTTTTTAGTTCACCACAGTCATCCTTTCTGTACACACCTTTTGAGAGAGACACACATGATTCGGAATTTATTAGAATACTCGATGTGCTTCACTTATATCTTTTTAGCTATAGAGTTTTTGCTCTAGTGCTTCACTTATAACTTTTAGAGCACGGTGGTGGATTTGTTTCATAGAAACTATTGTTCTCTCATGCTTCACTTATATTATTTTGAGAGTCCTACAAAACAGCATGGTAATTTTCTTTAATTATGATAGGCATCCAAGATTAGTAAAAAAAATCTTATGAGTGTGTTGAATACTATGAGAAGTTTGATGCTTGATAATTGTTTTGAGATATGAAGATGGTGATATTAGAGTCATGATAGTTGAGTGGTTGTGAATTTGAGAAATACTTGTGTTAAAGTTTGTGATTCCCGTAGCATTCACGTATGATGGACCGTTATGTGATGAAGTCGGAGCATGATTTATTTATTGAGTGTCTTCCTTATGAGTGGCGGTCGGGGACGAGCGATGGTCTTTTCCTACCAATCTATCCCCCTAGGAGCATGCGCGTAATACTTTGCTTTGATAACTTGTAGATTTTTGCAACAAGTATATGAGTTCTTTATGACTAACGTTGAGTCCATGGATCATACGCACTCTCTTCCTTCCACCAGTGCTAGCCTCTCTAATTCTGCGCACTTTTCGCCGGTATCATACACCCACCATATACCTTCCTCAAAACAGCCACCATACCTACCTATCATCGCATTTCCATAGCCATTCCGAGATATATTGCCATGCAACTTACCACCATTCTGTTTACTATGACACGCTCCATCATTGTCATATTGCCTTGCATGATCATGTAGTTGACATCGTATTTGTGGCAAAGCCATCGTTCATAATTCTTTCATACATGTCACTCTTGATTCATTGCATATCCCGGTACACCGCCGGAGGCATCCACATAGAGTCATATTTTGTTCTAAGTTTTGAGTTGTAATTCTTGAGTTGTACAGAAAATAAAAGTGTGATGATCATCATTATTAGAGCACTGTCCCAAGTGAGGAAAGGATGATGGAGACTATGATTCCCCCAAAAGTCGGGATGAGACTCCGGACGAAAAAAAAGAGGCCATAAAAATCCCAAAGAAAAAAATGAGAGAAAAAGAGAGAAGAGACAATGCAATTATCCTTTTTCCACACTTGTGCTCCAAAGTAGCACCATGATCTTCATGATAGAGAGTCTCCTATGATATCACTTTCATATACTAGTGGGAAATTTTCATTATAGAACTTGGCTTGTATATTCCAATGATGGGCTTCCTCAAAATGCCCTAGGTCTTCGTGAGCAAGCGAGTTGGATGCACACCCAGTTAGTTTCTTTTGTTGAGCTTTCATATACTTATAGCTCTAGTGCATCTGTTGCACGGCAATCCCTACTCACTCACATTGATATCTATTGATGGGCATCTCCATAGCCCGTTGATATGCCTAGTTGATGTGAGACTATCTTCTCCTTTTTTGTCTTCTCCACAACCACCATTCTATTCCACATATAGTGCTATGTCCATGGCTCACGCTGATGTTTTGAGTGAAGATTGATAAAGTTTGAGAACACCAAAAGTATGAAACAATTGCTTGGCTTGTCATCGGGGTTGTGCATGATTAATTACTTTGTGTGATGAAGATAGAGCATAGACAGACTATATGATTTTGTAGGGATAACTTTCTTTGGCCATGTTATTTTGAGAAGACATAATTGCTTAGTTAGTATGCTTGAAGTATTATTATTTTTATGTCAATATTAAAATTTTGTCTTGAATCTTTCGGATCTGAATATTCATACCACAAATAAGAGAATTACATTGAAAAATATGCTAAGTAGCATTCCACATCAAAAATTATGTTTTTATCATTTACCTACTCGAGGACGAGCAGGCATTAAGCATGTTGATGCTTGATACGTCTCCAACGTATCTATAATTTTTTATTGTTCCATGCTATATTATATTCTGTTTGGATGTTTATGGGCTTTATTATACACTTTTATATTATTTTTGGGACTAACCTATTAACCGGAGGCCCAGCCCAAATTGTTGTTTTTTTTGCCTATTTCAGTGTTTTGCAGAAAAGGAATATCAAACGAAGTCCAAATGGAATGAAACCTTCAAGAACATGATTTTTGGAACAAACGTGATCCAAAGGACTTCGAGTCTACGTAAAGCAATCAACAAGGAGAGCACGAGGCAGGGGGCGCGCCCTCCACCATCGTGGGGCCCACGTTGCTCCACCGACGTGCTTCTTCCTCCGATATATACCCATATACCCTGGAAACATCAGAGACGGAGCCAAAACCCTATTTCCACCGCCGAAACCTTCTGTGCCCGTAAGATCCCATCTTGGGGCCTTTTTCCAAACACTCACGGAGGGGGCATTGATCACGGAGGGCTACTACATCAACATCATAGCCTCTCCGATGATGTGTGAGTAGTTTACCTCAGACCTCCGGGTCCATAGTTATTAGCTAGATGGCTTCTTCTCTCTCTTTGGATCTCAATACAAAGTTCTCCTCGATTCACTTGGAGATCTATTCGATGTAATCTTCTTTGCGGTGTGTTTGTCGAGATCCGATGAATTGTGGGTTTATGATCAAGATTATCTATGAACAATATTTGAATCTCCTCTGAATTCTTTTATGTATGATTGGTTATCTTTGCAAGTCTCTTCGAATTATCAGTTTGGTTTGGCCCACTAGAGTGATCTTTCTTGCAATGGGAGAAGTGCTTAGCTTTGGGTTCAATCTTGCGGTGTCCTTTCCCAAAGGATGTTAGGGCAGCAAGGCACGTATTGTATTGTTGCCATCGAGGATAAAAAGATGGGGTTTATATCATATTGGATGAGTTTATCCCTCTACATCATGTCATCTTACTTAGAGCATTACTCTGTTCTTATGAACTTAATACTCTAGATGCATCTTTGGATAGCGGTCGATGTGTGGAGTAGTAGTAGTAGTAGATGCAGAATCGTTTCGATCTACTTGTCGCGGACGTGATGCCTATATACATGATCATACCTAGATATTCTCATAACTATGCTCAATTCTATCAATTGCTCGACAGTAATTTGTTTACCCATCGTAATACTTATGCTCTTGAGAGAAGCCACTAGTGAAACCTATGGCCCCCGGGTCTATTTTCCATCATATTAATCTTCCAACATTTAGCTATTTTTATTGTCGTTTATTTTACTTTGCATCTTTATCATAAAAATACCAAAAATATTATCTTATCATATTTATCAGATCTCACTCTCGTAAGTGACTGTGAAGGGATTGACAACCCCTTTATCGTGTTGGTTGCGAGGTTCTTATTTGTTTGTGTACGTGCGTGCGACTCGAGCGTGATCAACTACTGGATTGATACCTTGGTTCTCAAAAACCGAGGGAAATACTTACGCTACTTTACTGCATCACCCTTTCCTCTTCAAGGGAAAACCAACGCAGTGCTCAAGAGGTAGCAAGAAGGATTTCTGGCGTTGTTGCCGGGGAGATACGCGCCAAGTCAAGTCAAGTCAAGACATACCAAGTACCCATCACAAACTCTTATCCCTCGCGTTACATTATTTTCCATTTGCCGCTCATTTTCCTCTCCCCCACTTCACCCTTGCCTTTTTATTTGCCCTCTCTTTTCCGCTCGCCTCTTTTTTGCTTGCTTCTTGTTTGCTCGTGTGTTGGATTGCTTGCTTGTTTTGATGGCTCAAGATAATACTAAATTGTGTGAATTTACCAATACCAACAACAATGATTTTCTTAGCACTCCGATTGCTCCTCTTCCTATGTGAATCTTGTGAAATTAATGCTGCTTTGTTGAATCTTGTCATGAAAGATCAATTCACCGGCCTTCCTAGTGAAGATGTCGCTACCCATCTGAATAGCTTCGTTGATTTGTGTGATATGCAAAATAAGAAAGATGAGAACAATGATATTGTAAAGTGAAGCTATTTCCTTTTTCGCTTAGAGATCATGCTAAAGTTTGGTTTTCGTCTTTGCCTAAAAATAGTATTGATTCATGGAATAAGTGCAAAGATGTTTTTATCTCTAAGTATTTTCTTCTCGCTAAAATCATCTCTCTTAGAAACGATATCATGAATTTTAAGCAATTTGACCATGAACATGTTGCACAAGCTTGGGAGAGGATGAAATTAATGATACGTAATTGCCCTCCACATGGTTTGAATCTTTGGATGATTATACAAAAAAAATATGCCGGATTGAATTTTGCTTCCTGAAATCTTTTAGATTCGACCGCGGGAGGCACTTTTATGGAAATCACTTTAGGAGAAGCTACTAAACTCCTAGATAATATTATGGTTAATTATTCTCAATGGCACACCAAAAGGTCTACTAATAAAAAAGTGCATGTGATAGAAGAAATTAATGTTTTGAGTGGAAAGATGGATGAACTTATGAAATTATTTGCTACTAAAAGTGTTTCTTCTAATCCTAATGATATGCCTTTGTCTACTTTGATTGAGAATAATAATGAATCTATGGATGTGAATTTTGTTCGTAGGAATAATTTTGGTAACAATGCGTATAGATGAAACTTTAATCGTAGGCCGTTCCCTAGTAATTCCTCTAACAATTATGGTAATTCCTACAACAATTCTTATAGAAATTTTAATAAGATGCCCTCTGAATTTGAGACTAGTGTTTAGGAGTTTATGAATTCACAAAAGAATTTCAATGCTTTGCTTGAAGAAAAAATTGCTTAAGGTTGATGAATTGGTTAGGAACGTTTATAGAATTTCTCTTGATGTTGATTCTTTTAAACTTGTATCTATTCCACCTAAGCATCATATCAATGTGTCTCTCAAAGCCATGAGAATTTCCATTGATGAGTGCAAAGAAAGAACCGCTAGGATGCGTGCTAAGAAAGATTGCTTTGTGAAAGCGTGTATTTCTAGTTTCTATGAAAATAAAGATGAAGATCTAAAAGTTATTGATGTGTCTCCTATTAAATCTTTGTTTTTTAATATGAATCTTGATAATGATGGGACTGGAGATGAGTCACCTCTACCTAGAAGGCGTCCCAAAAATTCGGAGTTTTAGATCTTGATGCAAAAATTGGTAAAAGTGGGATTGAAGAGATCAAGACTTTAGATATTAATGAACCCACTATTTTGAATTTCAAGGAATTTAATTATTATAATTGCTCTTTGATAGATTGTATTTCCTTGTTGCAATTCGTGCTAAATTCTCCACATGCTTATAGCCAAAATAAAGCTTTTACTAAACATACTGTTGATGCTTTGATGCAATCTTATGAAGAAAAACTTGAGTTGGAAGTTTCTATCCCTAGAAAACTTTATGATGAGTGGTAACCTACTATTAAAATTAAAATTAAAGATCATGAATGCTATGCTTTGTGTGATTTGGGTGCTAGTGTTTCCACTATTCCAAAAACTTTGTGTGATTTGCTAGGTTTCCGTGAATTTGATGATTGTTCTTTAAACTTGCACCTTGCGGATTCCACTATTAAGAAACCTATGGGAAGAATTAATGATGTTCTTATTGTTTCAAATAGGAACTATGTGCCCGTAGATTTCATTGTTCTTGATATAGATTGCAATCCCTCATGTCCTATTATTCTTGGTAGACCTTTCCTTAGAACGATTGGTGCAATTATTGATATGAAGGAAGTGAATATTAGATTCCAATTTCCGTTAAGGAAAGTCATGGAACACTTCCCTAGAAATAAGATTAATTTACCTTATGAATCTATTATGAGAACTACTTCTGGATTGCCTACCAAAGATGGCAATACCTAGATCTATCCTTGCTTTTATGCCTAGCTAGGGGTGTTAAATGATAGCGCTTGTTGGGAGGCAACCCAATTTTATTTTAGTTTTTTTTTGCTTTTTGCTTCTGTTTAGGAATAAATATTTGATCTAGCCTCTGGTTTGATTTTTTTATGTTTTAATTAGTGTTTGTGCCAAGTTAAACCTATAGGATCTTCTTGGATGATAGTTATTTGATCTTGCTGAAAATTCTAGAAACTTTCTGTTCATGAAAACAATTGTTAAAAATCACCAGAACCTGATAAAATACTGATTCCAATTGCAGTAGATAAATAAACAAATTTTCTAGGTCTTCCTATTTTGGTAGACTTTTCTGAGTTCCAGAAGTTTGCGTTAGTTACAGATTACTACAGACTGTTATGTTTTTGACAGATTCTGTTTTTCGTGTGTTGTTTGCTTATTTTGATGAATCTATGGCTAGTAAAAGAGTTTATAAACCATAGAGAAGTTGGAATACAGTTGGTTTAACACCAATATAAATAAATAATGAGTTCAATACAGTACCTTGAAGTGGTGTTTTGTTTTCTTTCGCTAACGGAGCTCACGATTTTCTGTTAAGTTTTGTGTTGTGAAGTTTTCAAGTTTTGGGTAAAAGATTTGATGGATTATGGAACAAAGAGGGGAAAGAGCCTAAGATTGGGGATGCCCATGGCACCCCAAGATAATCTAAGGACACCAAAAAGCCAAAGCTTGGGGATGCCCCGGAAGGCATCCCCTCTTGCGTCTTCGTCCATCAGTACCTTTACTTGGAGCTATATTTTTATTCACCACATGATATGTGTTTTGCTTGGAGCGTCTTGTATGATTTGAGTCTTTACTTTTTAGTTCACCACAATCAACCTTTCTGTACACACCTTTTGAGAGAGACACACATGATTCGGAATTTATTAGAATACTCTCTGTGCTTCACTTATATCTTTTGAGCTATATAGTTTTTGCTCTAGTGCTTCACTTATATCTTTTAGAGCACGGTGGTGGATTTGTTTCATAGAAACTATTGTTCTCTCATGCTTCACTTATATTATTTTGAGAGTCCTACAAAACAGCATGGTAATTTTCTTTAATTATGATAAGCATTCAAGATTAGTAAAAAAAGTCTTATGAGTGTGTTGAATACTATGAGAAGTTTGATGCTTGATAATTGTTTTGAGATATGAAGATGGTGATATTAGAGTCATGCTAGTTGAGTGGTTGTGAATTTGAGAAATACTTGTGTTAAAGTTTGTGATTCCCGTAGCATGCACGTATGATGAACCGTTATGTGATGAAGTCGGAGCATGATTTATTTATTGAGTGTCTTCCTTATGAGTGGCGGTCGGGGACGAGCCATGGTCTTTTCCTACCAATCTATCCCCCTAGGAGCATGCGCATAATACTTTGCTTTGATAACTTGTAGATTTTTGCAACAAGTATATGAGTTCTTTATGACTAACGTTGAGTCCATGGATCATACGCACTCTCTTCCTTCCACCAGTGCTAGCCTCTCTAATTCTGTGCACTTTTCGCCTGTATGATACACCCACCATATACCTTCCTCAAAACAGCCAACATACCTACCTATCATGGCATTTCCATAGCCATTCCGAGATATATTGCCATGCAACTTACCACCATTCTGTTTACTATGACACGCTCCATCATTGTCATATTGCCTTGCATGATCATGTAGTTGACATCGTATTTGTGGCAAAGCCACCGTTCATAATTCTTTCATACATGTCACTCTTGATTCATTGCATATCCCAGTACACCGCCGGAGGCATCCACATAGAGTCATATTTTGTTCTAAGTTTTGAGTTGTAATTCTTGAGTTGTACAGAAAATAAAAGTGTGATGATCATCATTATTAGAGCACTGTCCCAAGTGAGGAAAGGATGATGGAGGCTATGATTCCCCCACAAGTCGGGATGAGACTCCGGACGAAAAAAAAGAGGCCATAAAAAATCCCAAAGAAAAAAATGAGAGAAAAAGAGAGAAGGGACAATGCAATTATCCTTTTTCCACACTTGTGCTCCAAAGTAGCACCATGATCTTCATGATAGAAAGTCTCCTATGATATCACTTTCATATACTAGTGGGAAATTTTCATTATAGAACTTGGCTTGTATATTCCAATGATGGGCTTCCTCAAAATGCCCTAGGTCTTCGTGAGCAAGCGAGTTGGATGCACACCTAGTTAGTTTCTTTTATTGAGCTTTCATATACTTATAGCTCTAGTGCATCTGTTGCATGGCAATCCCTACTCACTCACATTGATATCTATTGATGGGCATCTCCATAGCCCGTTGATATGCCTAGTTGATGTGAGACTATCTTCTCCTTTTTGTCTTCTCCACAACCACCATTCTATTCCACATATAGTGCTATGTCCATGGCTCACGCTCATGTATTGAGTGAAGATTGAAAAAGTTTGAGAACACCAAAAGTATGAAACAATTGCTTGGCTTGTCATCAGGGTTGTGCATGATTAATTACTTTGTGTGATGAAGATAGAGCATAGACAGACTATATGATTTTGTAGGGATAACTTTCTTTGGCCATGTTATTTTGAGAAGACATAATTGCTTAGTTAGTATGCTTGAAGTATTATTATTTTTATGTCAATATTAAAATTTTGTCTTGAATCTTTCGGATCTGAATATTCATACCACAAATAAGAGAATTGCATTGAAAATTATGCTAAGTAGCATTCCACATCAAAAATTATGTTTTTATCATTTACCTACTCGAGGACGAGCAGGCATTAAGCATGTTGATGCTTGATACGTCTCCAACGTATTTATATTTTTTTATTGTTCCATGCTATAGTATATTCTGTTTGGATGTTTATGGGCTTTATTATACACTTTTATATTATTTTTGGGACTAACCTATTAACCGGAGGCCCAACCCAAATTGTTGTTTTTTGCCTATTTCAGTGTTTCACAGAAAAGGAATATCAAACGAAGTCCAAACGGAATGAAACCTTCGGGAACATGATTTTTGGAACAAACGTGATCCAAAGGACTTCGAGTCTACGTAAAGCAATCAACAAGGAGAGCACGAGGCAGGGGGCGCGCCCTCCACCCTCGTGGGGCCCATGTTGCTCCACTGACGTGCTTCTTCCTCCTATATATACCCATATACCCTGGAAACATCAGAGACGGAGCCAAAACCCTATTTCCACCGCCGAAACCTTTATTACCCGTGAGATCCCATCTTGGGGCTTTTTCCGGCACTCCGCCGGAGGGGGCATTGATCACGGAGGGCTACTACATCAACATCATAGCCTCTCCGATGATGTGTGAGTAGTTTACCTCAGACCTCCGGGTCCATAGTTATTATCTAGATGGCTTCTTCTCTCTTTGGATCTCAATACAAAGTTCTCCTCGATTCTCTTAGAGATCTATTCGATGTAATCTTCTTTTATGTGTGTTTGTCGAGATCCGATGAATTGTGGGTTTATGATCAAGATTATATATGAACAATATTTGAATCTCCTCTGAACTCTTTTATGTATGATTGGTCACCTTTGCAAGTCTCTTCGAATTATCAGTTTGGTTTGGCCCACTAGAGTGATCTTTCTTGCAATGGGAGAAGTGCTTAGCTTTGGGTTCAATCTTGCGGTGTCCTTTCCCAAAGGATGAGGGCAGCAAGGCACGTATTGTATTGTTGCCATCGAGGATAAAAAGATGGGGTTTATCATATTGGATGAGTTTATCCCTCTACATCATGTCATCTTACTTAGAGCATTACTCTGTTCTTATGAACTTAATACTCTAGATGCATGCTGGATAGCGGTCGATGTGTGGAGTAGTAGTAGTAGTAGATGCAGAATCGTTTCGATCTACTTGTCGCGGACGTGATGCCTATATACATGATCATACCTAGATATTCTCATAACTATGCTCAATTCTATCAATTGCTCGACAGTAATTTGTTTACCCACCGTAATACGTATGCTCTTGAGAGAAGCCACTAGTGGAACCTATGGCCCCCGGGTCTATTTTCCATCATATTAATCTTCCAACACTTAGCTATTTTTATTGCCGTTTATTTTACTTTGCATCTTTATCATAAAAATACCAAAAATATTATCTTATCATATTTATCAGATCTCACTCTCGTAAGTGACCGTGAAGGGATTGACAACCCCTTTATCGCGTTGGTTGCGAGGTTCTTATTTGTTTGTGTACGTGCGTGCGACTCGAGCGTGATCAACTACTGGATTCATACCTTGGTTCTCAAAAACCGAGGGAAATACTTACGCTACTTTACTGCATCACCCTTTCCTTTTCAAGGGAAAACCAAAGCAGTGCTCAAGAGGTAGCAAGAAGGATTTCTGGCGCCGTTGCCGGGGAGATACGCGCCAAGTCAAGTCAAGTCAAGACATACCAAGTACCCATCACAAACTCTTATCCCTCGCGTTACATTAATTGCCATTTGCCGCTCATTTTCCTCTCCCCCACTTCCCCCTTGCCTTTTTATTTGCCCTCTCTTTTCCGTTCGCCTCTTTTTTGCTTGCTTCTTGTTTGCTCGTGTGTTGGATTGCTTGCTTGTTACGATGGCTCAAGATAATACTAAATTGCGTGACTTTACCAATACCAACAACAATGATTTTCTTAGCACTCCGATTGCTCCTCTTCCGATGTGAATCTTGTGAAATTAATGTTGCTTTGTTGAATCTTGTCATGAAAGATCAATTCACCGGCCTTCCTAGTGAAGATGTCGCTACCCATCTGAATAGCTTCATTGATTTGTGTGATATGCAAAATAAGAAAGATGTGAACAATGATATTGTAAAGTGAAGCTATTTCCTTTTTCGCTTAGAGATCGTGCTAAAGTTTGGTTTTCGTCTTTGCCTAAAAATAGTATTGATTCATGGAATAAGTGCAAAGATGTTTTTATCTCTAAGTATTTTCTTCCCGCTAAAATCTTCTCTCTTAGAAACGATATCATGAATTTTAAGCAACTTGACCATGAACATGTTGCACAAGCTTGGGAGAGGATGAAATTAATGATACGTAATTGCCCTCCACATGGTTTGAATCTTTGGATGATTATACAAAAAAAATATGCCGGATTGAATTTTGCTTCCTGAAATCTTTTAGATTCGACCGCGGGAGGCACTTTTATGGAAATCATTTTAGGAGAAGCTACTAAACTCCTAGATAATATTATGGTTAATTATTCTCAATGGCACACCGAAAGATCTACTAATAAAAAAGTGCATGCGATAGAAGAAATTAATGTTTTGAGTGGAAAGATGGATGAACTTATGAAATTATTTGCTACTAAAAGTGTTTCTTCTAATCCTAATGATATGCCTTTGTCTACTTTGATTTAGAATAATAATGAATCTATGGATGTGAATTTTGTTGGTAGGAATAATTTTGGTAACAACGCGTATAGAGGAAACTTTAGTCCTAGGCCGTTCCCTAGTAATTCCTCTAACAATTATGGTAATTCCTACAACAATTCTTATAGAAATTTTAATAAGATGCCCTCTGAATTGGAGACTAGTGTTTAGGAGTTTATGAATTCACAAAAGAATTTCAATGCTTTGCTTTAAGAAAAATTGCTTAAGGTTGATGAATTGGTTAGGAACGTTTATAGAATTTCTCTTGATGTTGATTCTTTGAAACTTGTATCTATTCCACCTAAGCATGATATCAATGAGTCTCTCAAAGCCATGAGAATTTCCATTGATGAGTGCAAAGAAAGAACCGCTAGGATGCGTGCTAAGAAAGATTGCTTTGTGAAAGCGTGTTTTTCTAGTTTCTATGAAAATAAAGATGAAGATCTAAAAGTTATTGATGTGTCTCCTATTAAATCTTTGTTTTTCAATATGAATCTTGATAATGATGGGACTGGAGATGAGTCACCTCTACCTAGAAGGCGTCCCAAAAATTCGGAGTTTTTAGATCTTGATGCAAAAATTGGTAAAAGTGGGATTGAAGAGATCAAGACTTTAGATATTAATGAACCCACTATTTTGAATTTCAAGGAATTTAATTATTATAATTGCTCTTTGATAGATTGTATTTCCTTGTTGCAATCCGTGCTAAATTCTCCTCATGCTTATAGCCAAAATAAAACTTTTACTAAACATATCGTTGATGCTTTGATGCAATCTTATGAAGAAAAACTTGAGTTGGAAGTTTCTATCCCTAGAAAACTTTATGATGAGTGGGAACCTACTATTAAAATTAAAATTAAAGATCATGAATGCTATGCTTTGTGTGATTTGGGTGCTAGTGTTTCCACTATTCCAAAAACTTTGTCTGATTTTCTAGGTTTCCGTGAATTTGATGATTGTTCTTTAAACTTGCACCTTGCGGATTCCACTATTAAGAAACCTATGGGAAGAATTAATGATGTTCTTATTGTTTCAAATAGGAACTATGTGCCCGTAGATTTTATTGTTCTTGATATAGATTGCAATCCTTCATGTCCTATTATTCTTGGTAGACCTTTCCTTAGAACGATTGGTGCAATTATTGATATGAAGGAAGTGAATATTAGATTCCAATTTCCGTTAAGGAAAGTCATGGAACACTTCCCTAGAAAGAAGATTAATTTACCTTATGAATCTATTATGAGAACTACTTCTGGATTGCCTACCAAAGATGGCAATACCTAGATCTATCCTTGCTTTTATGCCTAGCTAGGGGTGTTAAACGATAGCGCTTGTTGGGAGGCAAGCCAATTTTATTTTAGTTTTTTTTTGCTTTTTGCTTCCGTTTAGGAATAAATATTTGATCATACGCACTCTCTTCCTTCCACCAGTGCTAGCCTCTCTAATTCTGCGCACTTTTCGCCGGTATGATACACCGACCATATACCTTCCTCAAAACAGCCACCATACCTACCTATCATGGCATTTCCATAGCCATTCCGAGATATACTACCATGCAACTTACCACCATTCGGTTTACTATGACACGCTCCATCATTGTCATATTGCCTTGCAGGATCATGTAGTTGACATCGTATTTGTGGCAAAGCCACCGTTCATAATTCTTTCATACATGTCACTCTTGATTCATTGCATATTCCGGTACACCGCTGGAGGCATCCACATAGAGTCATATTTTGTTCTAAGTTTTGAGTTGTAATTCTTGAGTTGTACAGAAAATAAAAGTGTGATGATCATCATTATTAGAGCACTGTCCCAAGTGAGGAAAGGATGATGGAGACTATGATTCCCCCATAAGTCGGGATGAGACTCCGGACGAAAAAAAAGAGGCCATAAAAACCCCAAAGAAAAAAATTAGAGAAAAAGAGAGAAGGGACAATGCAATTATCCTTTTTCCACACTTGTGCTCCAAAGTAGCACCATGATCTTCATGATAGAGAGTCTCCTATGATATCACTTTCATATACTAGTGGGAAATTTTCATTATAGAACTTGGCTTGTATATTCCAATGATGGGATTCCTCAAAATGCCCTAGGTCTTCGTGAGCAAGCGTGTTGGATGCACACCCAGTTAGTTTCTTTTGTTGAGCTTTCATATACTTATAGCTCTAGTGCATCTGTTGCATGGCAATCCCTACTCACTCACATTGATATCTATTGATGGGCATCTCCATAGCCCATTGATATGCCTAGTTGATGTGAGACTATCTTCTCCTTTTTTGTCTTCTCCACAACCACCATTTTATTCCACATATAGTGCTATGTCCATGGCTCACGCTCATGTATTGAGTGAAGATTGAAAAAGTTTGAGAACACCAAAAGTATGGAACAATTTCTTGGCTTGTCATCGGGGTTGTGCATGATTAATTACTTTGTGTGATGAAGATAGAGCATAGACAGACTATATGATTTTGTAGGGATAACTTTCTTTGGCCATGTTATTTTGAGAAGACATAATTGCTTAGTTAGTATGCTTGAAGTATTATTATTTTTATGTCAATATTAAAATTTTGTCCTGAATCTTTCGGATCTGAATATTCATACCACAAATAAGAGAATTACATTGAAAATTATGCTAAGTAGCATTCCACATAAAAAATTATGTTTTTATCATTTACCTACTCGAGGACGAGCAGGCATTAAGCATGTTGATGCTTGATACGTCTCCAACGTATCTATAATCTTTTATTGTTCCATGCTATATTATATTCTGTTTGGATGTTTATGGGCTTTATTATACACTTTTATATTATTTTTGGGACTAACCTATTAACCGGAGGCCCAGCCCAAATTGTTGTTTTTTTGCCTATTTCAGTGTTTTGTAGAAAAGGAATATCAAATGAAGTCCAAACGGAATGAAACCTTCTGGAACATGATTTTTGGAACAAACGTGATCCAAAGGACTTCGAGTCTACGTAAAGCAATCAACGAGGAGAGCACGAGGCAGGGGGCGCGCCCTCCACCCTCGTGGGGCCCACGTTGCTCCACCGACGTGCTTATTCCTCCTATATATACCCATATACACTGGAAACATCAGAGACGGAGCCAAAACCCTATTTCCACCGCCGAAACCTTCTGTACCCGTGAGATCCCATCTTGGGGCCTTTTCCGGCACTCCGCCGGAGGGGGCATTGATCACGGAGGGCTACTACATCAACATCATAGCCTCTCCGATGATGTGTGAGTAGTTTACCTCAGACCTTCGGGTCCATAGTTATTAGCTAGATGGCTTCTTCTCTCTCTTTGGATCTCAATACAAAGTTCTCCTCGATTCTCTTAGAGATCTATTCGATGTAATCTTCTTTTGCGGTGTGTTTGTCGAGATCCGATGAATTGTGGGTTTATGATCAAGATTATCTATGAACAATATTTGAATCTCCTCTGAATTCTTTTATGTATGATTGGTTATGTTTGCAAGTCTTTTCGAATTATCAGTTTGGTTTGGCCCACTAGAGTGATCTTTCTTGCAACGGGAGAAGTGCTTAGCTTTGGGTTCAATCTTGCGGTGTCCTTTCCCAAAGGATGAGGGGCAGCAAGGCACGTATTGTATTTTTGCCATCGAGGATAAAAAGATGGGGTTTATATCATATTGGATGAGTTTATCCCTCTACATCATGTCATCTTACTTAGAGCATTACTCTGTTCTTATGAACTTAATACTCTAGATGCATGCTGGATAGCGGTCGATGTGTGGAGTAGTAGTAGTAGTAGTAGATGCAGAATCGTTTCGATCTACTTGTCGCGGACGTGATGCCTATATACATGATCATACCTAGATATTCTCATAACTATGCTCAATTCTATCAATTGCTCGACAGTAATTTGTTTACCCACCGTAATACTTATGCTCTTGAGAGAAGCCACTAGTGAAACCTATGGCCCCGGTCTATTTTCCATCATATTAATCTTCCAACACTTAGCTATTTTTATTGCCGTTTATTTTACTTTGCATCTTTATCATAAAAATACCAAAAATATTATCTTATCATATTTATCAGATCTCACTCTCGTAAATGACCGAGAAGGGATTGACAACCCCTTTATCGCGTTGGTTGCGAGGTTCTTATTTTTTTGTGTACGTGCGTGTGACTCGAGCGTGATCAACTACCAGATTGATACCTTGGTTCTCAAAAACCGAGGGAAATACTTACGCTACTTTACTGCATCACCCTTTCCTCTTCAAGGGAAAACCAACGCAGTGCTCAAGAGGTAGCAAGAAGGATTTCTGGCGCCGTTGCCGGGGAGATACGCGCCAAGTCAAGTCAAGTCAAGACATACCAAGTACCCATCACAAACTCTTATCCCTCACGTTACATTATTTGCCATTTGCCTCTCGTTTTCCTCTCCCCCACTTCAACATTGCCTTTTTATTTGCCCTCTCTTTTCTGTTCGCCTCTTTTTTGCTTGCTTCTTGTTTGCTCGTGTGTTGGATTGCTTGCTTGTTATGATGGCTCAAGATAATACTCAGTTGTGTGACTTTACCAATACCAACAACAATGATTTTCTTAGCACTCCGATTGCTCCTCTTCCGATGTGAATCTTGTGAAATTAATGCTGCTTTGTTGAATCTTGTCATGAAAGATCAATTCACCGGCCTTCCTAGTGAAGATGTCGCTACCCATCTGAATAGCTTCATTGATTTGTGTGATATGCAAAATAAGAAAGATGTGTTCGTTGATTTGTGTGATATGCAAAATAAGAAAGATGTGAACAATGATATTGTAAAGTGAAGCTATTTCCTTTTTCGCTTAGAGATCGTGCTAAAGTTTGGTTTTCGTCTTTGCCTAAAAATAGTATTGATTCATGGAATAAGTGCAAAGATGCTTTTATCTCTAAGTATTTTCTTCCCGCTAAAATCATCTCTCTTAGAAACGATATCATGAATTTTAAGCAACTTGACCATGAACATGTTGCACAAGCTTGGGAGAGGATGAAATTAATGATACGTAATTGCCCTCCACATGGTTTGAATCTTTGGATGATTATACAAAAAAATTATGCCAGATTGCATTTTGCTTCTAGAAATCTTTTAGATTCGCCCGCGGGAGGCACTTTTATGGAAATCACTTTAGGAGAAGCTACTAAACTCCTAGATAATATTATGGTTAATTATTCTCAATGGCACACCGAAAGATCTACTAATAAAAAAGTGCATGCGATAGAAGAAATTAATGTTTTGAGTGGAAAGATGGATGAACTTATGAAAATATTTTCTACTAGAAGTGTTTCTTCAGATCCTAATGATATGCCTTTGTCTACTTTGATTTAGAATAATAATGAATCTATGGATCTGAATTTTGTTGGTAGGAATAATTTTGGTAACAACGCGTATAGAGGAAACTTTAATCCTAGGCCGCTCCCTAGTAATTCCTCTAACAATTATGGTAATTCCTACAACAATTCTTATGGAAATTTTAATAAGATGCCCTCTGAATTTGAGACTAATGTTTAGGAGTTTATGAATTCGCAAGAATTTCAATGCTTTGCTTGAAGAAAAATTGCTTAAGGTTGATGAATTTGCTAGGAACGTTTATAGAATTTCTCTTGATGTTGATTCTTTGAAACTTATATCTATTCCACCTAAGCATGATATCAATGAGTCTCTCAAAGCCATGAGAGTTTCCATTGATGAGTGCAAAGAAAGAACCGCTAGGATGCGTGCTAAGAAAGATTGCTTTGTGAAAGCGTGTTCTTCTAGTTTCTATGAAAATAAAGATGAAGATCTAAAAGTTATTGATGTGTCTCATATTAAATATTTGTTTTTCAATATGAATCTTGATAATGATGGGACTGGAGACGAGTCACCTCTACCTAGAAGGCGTCCCAAAAATTCGGAGTTTTTAGATCTTGATGCAAAAATTGGTAAAAGTGGGATTGAAGAGATCAAGACTTTAGATATTAATGAACCCACTATTTTGAATTTCAAGGAATTTAATTATTATAATTGCTCTTTGATAGATTGTATTTCCTTGTTGCAATCCGTGCTAAATTCTCCTCGTGCTTATAGCCAAAATAAAGCTTTTACTAAACATATCGTTGATGCTTTGATGCAATCTTATGAAGAAAAACTTGAGTTGGAAGTTTCTATCCCTAGAAAACTTTATGATGAGTGGGAACCTACTATTAAAATTAAAATTAAAGATCATGAATGCTATGCTTTGTGTGATTTGGGTGCTATTGTTTCCACTATTCCAAAAACTTTGTGTGATTTGCAAGGTTTCCGTGAATTTGATGATTGTTCTTTAAACTTGCACCTTGCGGATTCCACTATTAAGAAACCTATGGGAGGAATTAATGATGTTCTTATTGTTTCAAATAGGAACTATGTGCCCGTAGATTTTATTGTTCTTGATATAGATTGCAATCCTTCATGTCCTATTATTCTTGGTAGACCTTTCCTTAGAACGATTGGTGCAATTATTGATATGAAGGAAGTGAATATTAGATTCCAATTTCCGTTAAGGAAAGGCATGGAACATTTCCCTAGAAATAAGATTAATTTACCTTATGAATCTATTATGAGAACTACTTATGGATTGCCTACCAAATATGGCAATACCTAGATCTATCCTTGCTTTTATGCCTAGCTAGGGGTGTTAAACGATAGCGCTTGTTGGGAGGCAACCCAATTTTATTTTCGTTTTTTTTGCTTTTTGCTTCTGTTTAGGAATAATTATTTGATCTAGCCTCTGTGGTTTGATTTTTTTATGTTTTAATTAGTGTTTGTGCCAAGTTAAACCTATAGGATCTTCTTGGATGATAGTTATTTGATCTTGCTGAAAATTCCAGAAACTTTCTGTTCATGAAAACAATTGTTACAAATCACCAGAACCTGATAAAATAATGATTCCAATTGCACTAGATCAATAAACAAATTTTCTAGGTCTTCCTATTTTGGTAGATTTTTCTGAGTTCTAGAAGCTTGCGTTAGTTACAGATTACTATAGACTGTTATGTTTTTGACAGATTCTGTTTTTCGTGTGTTGTTTGCTTAGTTTGATGAATCTATGGCTAGTAAAAGAGTTTATAAACTATAGAGAAGTTGGAATACAGTAGGTTTAACACAAATATAAATAAAGAATGATTTCAATACGGTATCTTGAAGTGGTGTTTTGTTTTATTTCGCTAACGGAGCTCACGATTTTCTGTTAAGTTTTGTGTTGTGAAGTTTTGAAGTTTTGGGTAAAAGATTTGATGGATTATGGAACAAAGAGGGGAAAGAGCCTAAGATTGGGGATTCCCATGGCACCCCAAGATAATCTAAGGACACCAAAAATCCAAAGCTTGGGGATGCCCCAGAAGGCATCCCCTCTTTCGTCTTCGTCCATCGGTAACTTTACTTGGAGCTATATTTTTATTCACCACATGATATGTGTTTTGCTTGGAGCGTCTTGTATGATTTGAGTCTTTAATTTTTAGTTCACCACAATCATCCTTGCTGTACACACCTTTTGAGAGAGACACACATGATTCAGAATTTATTAGAATACTCTATGTGCTTCACTTATATCTTTTGAGCTATATAGTTTTTGCTCTAGTGCTTCACTTATATCTTTTAGAGCACGGTGGTGGATTTGTTTGATAGAAACTATTGTTCTCTCATGCTTCACTTATATTATTTTGAGAGTCCTACAAAACAGCATGGTAATTTGCTTTAATTATGATAGGCATCCAAGATTAGTAAAAAAATCTTATGAGTGTGTTGAATACTATGAGAAGTTTGATGCTTGATAATTTTTTTGAGATATGAAGATGGTGATATTAGAGTCATGCTAGTTGAGTGGTTGTGAATTTGAGAAATACTTGTGTTAAAGTTTGTGATTCCCGTAGCATGAACGTATGATGAACCGTTATGTGATGAAGTCGGAGCATGATTTATTTCTTGAGTGTCTTCCTTATGAGTGGCGGTCGGGGACGAGCGATGGTCTTTTCCTACCAATCTATCCCCCTAGGAGCATGCGCGTAATACTTTGCTTTGATAACTTGTAGATTTTTGCAACAAGTATATGAGTTCTTTATGACTAACGTTGAGTCCATGGATCATACACACTCTCTTCCTTCCACCAGTGCTAGCCTCTCGAATACTGCGCACTTTTCGCCGGTATCATACACCCACCATATACCTTCCTCAAAACAGCCACCATACCTACCTATCATGGCATTTCCATAGCCATTCCGGGATATATTGCCATGCAACTTACCACCATTCTGTTTACTATGACACGCTCCATCATATTCATATTGCCTTGCATGATCATGTAGTTGACATCGTATTTGCGGCAAAGCCACCGTTCATAATTCTTTCATACATGTCACTCTTGATTCATTGCATATCCCAGTACACCGCCGGAGGCATCCACATAGAGTCATATTTTGTTCTAAGTTTTGAGTTGTAATTCTTGAGATGTAAAGAAAATAAAAGTGTGATGATCATCATTATTAGAGCACTGTCCCAAGTGAGGAAAGGATGATGGAGACTATGATTCCCCCACAAGTCGGGATGAGACTCCGGACGAAAAAAAGAGGCCATAAAATAAGCCGAAAGAAAAAATGAGAGAAAAAGAGAGAAGGGACAATGCTATTATCCTTTTTCCACACTTGTGCTCCAAAGTCGCACCATGATCTTCATGATAGAGAGTCTCCTATGATATCACTTTCATATACTAGTGGGAAATTTTCATTATAGAACTTGGCTTGTATATTCCAATGATGGGCTTCCTCAAAATGCCCTAGGTCTTCGTGAGCAAGCGAGTTGGATGCACACCCAGTTAGTTTCTTTTGTTGAGCTTTCATATACTTATAGCTCTAGTGCATCTGTTGCATGGCAATCCCTAGTCACTCACATTGATATCTATTGATGGGCATCTCCATAGCCCGTTGATATGCCTAGTTGATGTGAGACTATCTTCTCCTTTTTGTCTTCTCCACAACCACCATTCTATTCCACATATAGTGCTATGTCCATGGCTCACGCTCATGTATTGAGTGAAGATTGAAAAAGTTTGAGAACACCAAAAGTATGAAACAATTGCTTGGCTTGTCATCGGGGTTGTGCATGATTAAATACTTTGTGTGATGAAGATAGAGCATAGACAGACTATATGATTTTGTAGGGATAATTTTCTTTGGCCATGTTATTTTGAGAAGACATAATTGCTTAGTTAGTATGCTTGAAGTATTATTATTTTTATGTCAATATTAAAATTTTGTCTTGAATCTTTCGGATCTGAATATTCATACCACAAATAAGAGAATTACATTGAAAATTATGCTAAGTAGCATTCCACATCAAAAATTCTGTTTTTACCATTTACCTACTCGAGGACGAGCAGGCATTAAGCATGGGGATGCTTGATACGTCTCCAACGTATCTATAATTTTTTATTGTTCCATGCTATATTATATTCTGTTTGGATGTTTATGGGCTTTATTATACACTTCTATATTATTTTTGGGACTAACCTATTAACCGGAGGGCCAGCCCAAATTGTTGTTTTTTGCCTATTTCAGTGTTTCACAGAAAAGGAATATCAAACGAAGTCCAAACGGAATGAAACGTTCGGGAACATGATTTTTGGAACAAACGTGATCCAAAGGACTTCGAGTCTATGTAAAGCAATCAACGAGGAGAGCACGAGGCAGGGGGCGCGCCCTCCACCCTCGTGGGCCCATGTTGCTCCACCGACGTGCTTCTTCCTCCTATATATACCCATATGCCCTGGAAACATCAAAGACGGAGCCGAAACCCTATTTCCACCGCCGAAACCTTCTGTACCCGTGAGATCCCATCTTGGGGCCTTTTAAGCACTCACGGAGGGGGCATTGATCACGGAGGGCTTCTACATCAACATCATAGCCTCTCCGATGATGTGTGAGTAGTTTACCTCAGACCTCCGGGTCCATAGTTATTATCTAGATGGCTTCTTCTCTCTCTTTGGATCTCAATACAAAGTTCTCCTCGATTCTCTTAGAGATCTATTCGATGTAATCTTCTTTTGCGGTGTGTTTGTCGAGATCCGATGAATTGTGGGTTTATGATCAAGATTATCGATGAACAATATTTGAATCTCCTCTGAAATCTTTTATGTATGATTGGTCATCTTTGCAAGTCTCTTCGAATTATCAGTTTGGTTTGGCCCACTAGAGTGATCTTTCTTTGCAATGGGAGAAGTGCTTAGCTTTGGGTTCAATCTTGCGGTGTCCTTTCCGAGTGACAGCAGGGGCAGCAAGGCACGTATTGTATTGTTGCCATCGAGGATAAAAAGATGGGGTTTATATCATATTGCATGAGTTTATCCCTCTACATCATGTCATCTTACTTAGAGCATTACTCTGTTCTTATGAACTTAATACTCTAGATGCATGCTGGATAGCGGTCGATGTGTGGAGTAGTAGTAGTAGTAGTAGTAGTAGTAGTAGATGCAGAATCGTTTCGATCTACTTGTCGCGGACGTGATGCCTATTGAGGGAGTCCTGGATTAGGGGGTGTTCGGATAGCCGGACTATAGCCTTTGGCCGGACTCATGGACTATGAAGATACGAGATTGAAGACTTCGTCCCGTGTCCGGATGGGACTTTCCTTGGCGTGGAAGGCAAGCTTGGCGATACGGATATGTAGATCTCCTCCCGTTGTAACCGACTCTGTGTAACCCTAGCCCTCTCTGGTGTCTATATAAACCAGAGGGTTTTAGTCCGTAGGACGAACAACAATCATACCATAGGCTAGCTTCTAGGGTTTAGCCTCTCTGATCTCGTGGTAGATCTACTCTTGTACTACCCATATCATCAATATTAATCAAGCGGGAGTATGGTTTTACCTCCATCGAGAGGGCTGAACCTGGGTAAAAACATCGTGTCCCTTGTCTCCTGTTACCATCCGCCTAGGCCTGATTCGGGACCCCCTACCCGAGATCCGCCGGTTTTGACACCGACATTGGTGCTTTCATTGAGAGTTCCTGTGTCGTCATCTTTAGGCCCGATGGCTCCTCCGATCATCAACAACGACGCGCGGTCCAGTGGTGAGACTTTTCTCCCGAGCAGATCTTCGTATTCGGGCGGCTTTTGCACCGGGCCAATTCGCAGCCATCCGGAGAAGATTGAAAGCTACGCCCGCCATCACGCCGATTTGGAAGTTACAACTACATGGCTGACGTCCGCGAAACTTGATCTTGACGGGTTCGAGCCACAGCCCGGCGTGCCGCCTTTATCACGATGGGCATGATCTAGCTCTGCCGCCGAACAGTGCCCTAGAGGCCGCACCAGTGTCCGCTCCGACCCTTAGCCCGGAGCCGACTGCGCCAATCAAGGACGGTTGGCTGGACACCGCCTCGGGGGCTGCAATCTCTACGGCGATCGAGCCAAACACCAGCCTTGTCCTTTGCGAAGCTCGTGACTCCAAGGTGCCGGACTCCTCTCCGGACTCCGAACCTTCCGCGCCCCTGCCAATCGAATCCGATTGGGCGCCGATCATGGAGTCCGCCGCCGCAGACATCTTTCAGCACTCGCCCTTCGGCGACATCCTGAATTCACTAAAGTCTCTCTCTTTATCAGAAGAGCCCTGGCCGGACTATGGTCAGCAAGGTTGGGATGCGGACGACGAATAAATTCAAAGCCCACCCACCACCCACTTCGTAGCCACTGTCGATGATTTAACCGACATGCTCGACTTCGACTCCGAAGACATCGATGGTATGGACGCCGATGCAGGAGACGACCAAGGACCAGCACCTATAGGGCACTGGAAGGCCACCTCGTCATACGACATATACATGGTGGACACCCCAAAAGAAGGGAATGGCGATGGAACAACGAAGGATGACCCCTCCAAGAAGCAGCCTAAGCGCGGCGTCGTGGCGCCGCTCTAAATCCCGCCAAAGCAAAAGCGGCGATTCCGCACGGGAGATAATAACACTACGGGCGGTCTTTGAAGACAACCCTCCTCGAGGATTCAAAGACAGGGAGGATGGAGAAGCCAGACCTGATGTGAGTGCGGCAGACTAAGAGGTAGAATACGATAATTACTTGCCTCCCTCTGAAGACGAGGCAAGCCTCGACGACAGCATTTAATTTGTCGTGCCTGAGGATCCCGTCGAACAAGAGCGTTTCAAATGCAGGCTTATGGCCACGACGAGCAGCCTCAAGAAAAAACAGCAACAGCTTAGAGCTGACCAAGACTCGCTAGCCGACAGATGGACTGTAGTCCTTGCGGCCGAAGAGTACGAACTCGAACGCCCCTCCAAGAGCTACCCAAAGCGATGGCTGCTACCCTGATTAGAGGAGGAAGCACCTAAACCTACATCAACAGCGCACGATGCGGCCGACCGGCCACCTCGTGGCCACGACAGAGAGGCCTGTCGGCCCTCCGCTCAAGCCGCACCCCGACGTCGCTCAAAGAATACCAAGGCACGGGGAAATATGCCAGACTTGTGAGATATATTGGAGGACAAGGCAAGACAAACAAGATCGATCTACGGATCGCGTGGGCGCCCCACGACACGTGACGATAACCGTCATGCCTGATACGGCAAATTCGGCTGGGCCGAACACAGTAGACAAAGCTCATTCGAGCTACGTCGTGATATAGCCTAGTACAGAGGCACCACACACCCACTATGCTTCACAGATGAAGTAATGGATCATCAAATCCCCGAGGGTTTCAAACCCATAAACATCGAATCATACGATGGCACAACAGATCCTGCGGTATGGATCGAGGATTATCTCCTTCATATCCACATGGCCCGAGTGATGATCTACACGCCATCAAATACCTCCCACTCAAGCTTAAAGGACCAGCTCGGCATTGGCTTAACAGCTTGCCGCCAGAGTCAATTGGTTGCTGGGAGGACACGGAAGCCGCATTCCTCGACAATTTCAGGGCACCTATGTGCGACCAATGACGCCGATGACCTAAGCCACATAATTCAGCAGCGGAGGAATCGGCGGAACAATTACGGACACGGTTCCTAACCAGGAAAAATCAAATAGTCGATTGTCCGGACGCAGAGGCCCTAGCAGCCTTCAAAAATAACATCCGTGACGAGTGGCTTGCCCGGCACCTAGGACAGGAAAAGCCAAAATCCATGGCAGCCCTGACAACACTCATGACCCGCTTTTGCGCTGGAGAAGACAGCTGGCTAGCTCGTAGTAATAACATGACCAAGAGCCCTGGTAATTCGGATACCAAGGATAGCACTGGCAGGTCGCGTCGCAACACAAGCGCCGCATTAACGGGCGACAATGTCGAGGATATGGCGATTAATGCGATTGAGGCTCTAAACTTCGGTCGTGAAAAAGCCATTTAACGAAATACTCGGGCCCGTCCGGTTTGGACCGAATACTCGATCGCTCGTGCGGATATACACGGCACTTCGAAAAATCAGCCAATCACACCAACAGGGATTGTTGGGTGTTCAAGCAGTGCAGGCAAGTTAAATGCGAAAACAATGACAAGGGGCTGCATAGCGATGGCGAGGAGGAGCCCCGGCGAAAAATAGGGGATGAAGGGCTTCCCCCACAAGTGCGGACGGTGAACATGATATACGCAACCCACATACCCAAAAGGGAGCGGAAGCGTGCACTCAGGGACGTGTACGCGTTGGAGCCAGTCGCCCCAAAGTTCAACCCGTGGTCCTCCTGCCCGATCACTTTTGATTGAAGGGACCACCCCACTAGCATCCGCCATGGCGGATTCGCCGCATTGGTTCTAGACCCAATCATTGACGGATTTCACCTCACTAGAGTCCTTATGGATGGCAGCAGCCTGAACCTGCTTTATCAGGATACAGTGCGAAAAATGGGCATAGATCCCTTAAGGATTAAACCCACAAAGACGACCTTTAAAGGCGTCATACCAGGTGTAGAGGCCAACTATACAGGCTTAGTTACACTTGAGGTGGTCTTCGGATCCCCGGATAATTTTCGAAGCAAGGAGTTAATCTTCGACATAGTCCCGTTCATGATGGCTATCACGCGACCGCTCGGACGAACCGCATTGCAAAGTTCAATGTGGTGCCGCTCACGCATACCTCAAGCTCAAGATGCCAGGCCCTCGAGGAGTCATTACGGTCAATGGAAACACCAAACGCTCTCTCCGAGCGGAGGAGCATCTGGCGACCTTGCGGCGGAAGTACAAAGTAGCCTCTCAAGGCAATTCTCCAGTCCGGCTATTTAACGTCCGGACACCGTCAAGCGCGCCCGGAGTAACCTACAACAAGACCGCCTGGTACGTTCCGAGCATGCGTAGCAATGCGGCCCCAACCCCAGCCCTCGCGAAATTGCGAAACCAGTACTATGCGTACATAATTACGCTATGGAAATACCAAGGGCATAGGAGGAGGGGCACGACCATGGCATGCCCAAAATGCGGCTCAACCGCACTAGGGGCTCCCGATTTTGTCATTCTTTTTTCTTACTTTCAAGACTCCACTCTCCGGAAGGCCTGTCCGGCAGTACAATCACCGAACACACGATGCAACAGCCAGGGAGGCAGAAAGCTACACCGAATGTCAAGGTGGTCTCTATAACAAGCTAAATACCTGTCTTACATACCATCCCGCAGCTCGCCCCTGGAGGGGGACATGTCAAATAGTCCCATCTCTTGCTTATTGCACTATTTGTATCGTTCTGGTTTTACCGCATCCTTTTCGAATAAACAATACATTGCTTTTGTCTATTATTGCATTCCTTTTTTATGTGAATATGTTCAGTTATGACATTATGCAACCGTACACTTTGGTACGTCCAATACACCAGGGGCTTAAGTACCCCAGAATATGGTGTGAGAAGTCCGAACACTCTAACGAGTGCGGCACCCCGAACTTATAGCATTATATGCATCGGCTCCGAATCATGTCTTGGGTCAATAGTTGGGTTTGCCCGGCTCCCATGTTTTGGTACCTTACGTTCCGTCATATCGGCTAAGGTAGCGCTGGGAGAACTACTGTGATTGTGCCCCGGTTGATCTAGGTTAAGCACCTCAGTAGAGAAAGCTAAAACTGACTGTCATGATAGGGCAAGAGCTGGTCGCTGTTCGAGAGGTTTCGAGTCCCTAAAGACTTATGCCGCTTAGAGAGAGGAGCCGGCTTTGTCCGGCCTAGGCGTGGATAGCGCCCCGAACTCGGTCTTCCGAATACTAGGGGCTTCGCCGAAATTTAAAATTATAGAATTCTATGGCTAAGTGAGAGTGATAAAGCATTATAGTCCGATTGCCTTGTTCGTTGTGCTGAGCGCCTCCCTCGAAGGACCCAAGAATGGGAACAAGAGCGCTCAGGTTTATCCCGAACACCCCAGCACTCGTGGCATGGGGGCAGAAGCCGACGACTCGCCATCTCTCAGATTTAATAAACGGCCACACGGAAGGTAATATTTTAAATTAAAAAAGCATTGCTTAGCGCATATGAACAAGTTTTCAGCGCACAGGATAACACGAGCGAGTTTACTCATAAATTACATCCTTGGAACATTCATCCGCCACAAGGCGGCCCCCCTTCAGGACGCCCTCATAATACATCTCGGGCTTGCGATGCTCCTTGCCCTGCGGTGGCCCATCTGTCACCAGCTTCTCAGCATCCATCTTGCCCAGTGCACTTTAACATAGGCAAGGGCCCTACGGGCGCCTTCGATGCATATGGAGCGCTTGATGACCTCAAGTCGTGGACAGGCATCCGCCAGCCGCCTCACCAGCCCAAAGTAGCTCCCAGGCATGACCTCCCCAGGCCATAACCAGACTATAAGGCCCTTCAGGGCCTGTTCGGCCACCTTATGGAGCTTGACCATTGCTTCACTGGTCGCTCAAGGGCACTGGTGTCCGCCTCAGATATCTTGAGACCAGAACAACTTCTCCATCAAGCTCCCCTCCTCGGCCCGGTAGTAGGCGGCAGCGTCGGACACACTGTGGGGCAGATCTGCGAATGCTCCTGGAGAGCTCCGGACTCGGGTAAGTAACAAGTAATTCACTTTCACGTGCTTGCTTTGCATAAATAATGCCTTACCCGCTGCTATCTTCTTCATCGCTTCAATTTCCTGGAGGGCTTTTTGGGCTTCGGCCTTGGCAGATTTGGCGCTCTCAAGGGCAGAGGCAAGCTCGGACTCTCGAGTCTTTGAGTCAAGCTCCAAACTCTCGTGTTTTTTCACGAGAGCCTGGAGCTCTTGCTGCACCTCCGCCAACCGCGCCTCATGCTTTTCTCGCTCGATGCGCTCCACGGCCGCATTTTCTTCGGCCTTGGACAACGCTTTCTTCAGGATTGCCACCTGGGTTGTGGCCCCTGTAATACACGTTGGTCCTGTCATTTTTTGCAACCACATCTTTTTTATATATTTACATAAGGTATTACTTACCTTCCTTGTCCTCGAGCTGCTTCTTGGCAAGGCCGAGCTCGTTCTCGGACCGCTCGAGGCTCTGCTTCAATGCATCGACCTCCGCAGTCAGTGCGATAGATGTCAGTAGCGCGGCCTGCATTCCCATATTGACATACTTATGTTAGACTCCTGCGTATATCTTTTAGATCATCAATTTGGCTTTTCTTTCCGAACACCAAACTGAGCATCAGGGGCTACTGTCTATGCGGTAATATTTTTACATTTCTTAAATACATACCTCAAAACATGTTAGAAGGCTGGCACAGGTTTCAGTTAGCCCGCTCTTGGCAGACTAAACCTTCTAGATCACCGCACTCATAATAGTGCGGTGCTCCTCGTCGATGGAGGCGCCGTTAAGCATCTCCAACAAATTATCCGGTGCCTCCGGTTGGACGGAAGTCACCGGCGGCGTAGGCTTTCCCTTCTTACTAGGGGGCCGCCTGCCGGACTCTGGAACCGCTGAAGGTTCCGGTGCGCTGTCTGGCCCAGGGCCAGACTTGGAGCCCTTGGGGGTTTTGTCCCTTTGCGCTGAGTCGGGAGGTCGCCTTGCGGCGCCTCCAGGACCACCTCCTCCTGACTTGGACCCTTTTGGGACTCCACCTTGGCATCATCCGCGGGGCGAGGGGAGGAGGCGGCCGGAAGTGAAGTGCTATTCACATCCGACAAGCTTAAGGAGCTGCTCGGCGACACGCCGACCTGGGCTCGGGGCGGACTGCATGATTATATTCGGCGTCAGAAGATACTGTGCAATAAAGGAACACCGTGAGTTATTCTGGTATCCGGATACTTACGATTTTGCCAGGGGCTTGGCCCTGGATGGCCACTCCTCTTCGCCGTCGTCGGTGTTGGTGGAGTAGTCCGGAGGAAGGGTCCTTCCCTTCTTGGACCCTCCGCCCCCCCCCCCCCAGTTGGGGCCGCCTTTCTTTTCTTCTCTCCCCCCGCTGGGGGAGAGACCTCTCTTTCCTCCTCCTTGTTTTCGTGGGAGGAGTCCGCTTCGGAGTCATCAGACGATGAGTCCGACACCACCTGGCGCTGGGAACTCTTTCGAGTTCCCGTGGACTTCTTCTTGGCCTTCTTCTCCGGCACCACGTAAGGCGCCGGAACCAGCAGCCCCGTCAAGCAGGCGTCCTCTTGGTCTTCGGGCAAGGGGGCCGGACAGTTGATCTTCCCGGACGTCTTCTGCCAATCCTGTCAAAGGTAAGGGAGTTTAGATCCCGCATAGAGTCAAACTATGAAAAACAAGTGTACCGTAAAGGGTAAAATAGCTTACCGCGTTGGCTTGATGCTGCGCGCTGAATCCGTGATCCTCGGTAGCGGATGCGGGAGCCTCGGTGCCCTTGAACAGCACCTTCCAGGCTTCTTCGTATGTAGTGTCGAAGAGCCTGCTCAGGGTTCGGTGCTGTGCCGGATTAAACTCCCACAAGCTGAAAGCCCGTTGTTGGCACGGGAGGATCCGACGGATGAGCATGACCTGGACTACGTTGACGAGTTTGAGCTTCTTGCTCACTAGGTTTTGGACGCAGGTTTGGAGTGCGGTCAGCTCTTCCGAATTACCCCACGATAGGCCCTTCTCTTTCCAGGAAGTGAGCCGCGTGGGGATGCCAGATCAGAATTCGGGGGCCGCTGCCCATTCAGGGTCACGCGGCTCGGTGATGTAGAACCACCCCAATTGCCACCCCTTTATGGTCTCTACGAAGGAGCCCTCGAGCCATAGGACGTTGGGCATCTTGCCCACCATGGCACCTCCGCACTTCGCTTGGTGGCCGCCCACTACCTTCGGCTTGACATTGAAGGTCTTCAGCCATAAGCCAAAGTGGGGCTGGATGCAGAGGAAGGCCTCGCACACGACGATGAACGCCGAGATGTTGAGGATGAAGTTCGGGGCCAGATCATGGAATTCCGGGCCGTTGTAGAACATGAGCCCCCGGACAAAGGGGTGAAGTGGGAAACCTAGTAAGTGGAGGAAATGGGTGAGGAACACCACCCTCTCATGGGGCCTGTGGGTGGGGATGAGCTGCCCCTCATCTGGGAGCCGGTGCGCGATGTCATTGGACAAGTATACGGCTTTCCTCAGCTTCTTGATGTGTCCCTCCGTAACGGAGGAGACCATCCACTTGCCTCCCGCTCCGGACATGGCTGGAGAAGGTTGAGATGGGATGTGCGGACTTGGGCGCTGGAGCTCGAAAAGCGCGAAAATTGATAAGCAAAGGAGGAAGAAGGCGTAGATGGAAAAGGTGGATCCTTATCCCCTTATATGGGCGGACGAAACTATGTGCCCCCACCAGCCTGGTAAAACTTGCTTATCTCCCAAGCGCCGTAAATTAATGGCACGGTTGGGTTACCCACGCCCGTATTGATGAGAATCCCGGAATAAGGGGACACGATCTCTGCTTCGACAAGACATGCCAAGGAAACCGCCTCGCTAAACGCGCTGAGGTGGGACAGTAAGAAGATTTGAATAAAGGCTTGGCCGCGGTGTGGTGTCACGCTGCGGAATACGTCAGCAGATTGGATTTGTGTAAATATTATTCTCTCTATGGTGGTATGTGGAACTTATTTTGCAGAGCCGGACACTATCCTTGTGTTCAAAATCTTCTATGAAGTATTCGGAGGAGGAACCCGCCTTGCAATGCCGAAGACAATCTGCGCGCCGGACTCATCGTCATTGAAGCCTGGTTCAGGGGCTACTGAGGGAGTCCTGGATTAGGGGGTGTCCGGATAGCCGGACTATAACCTTTGGCCGTACTCCTGGACTATGAAGATACAAGATTGAAGACTTCGTCCCGTGTCCGGATGGGACTTTCCTTGGAGTGGAAGGCAAGATTGGCGTCTGACATATATAGATCTCCTCCCATTGTAACCGACTACGTGTAACCCTAGCCCTCTCCGGTGTCTATATAAATCGGAGGGTTTTAGTCCCAGAGGACGAACAACAATCATACCATAGGCTAGCTTCTAGGGTTTAGCCTCTCCGATCTCGTGGTAGATCTACTCTTGTACTACCCATATCATCAATATTAATCAAGCAGAGGTAGGGTTTTACCTCCATCGAGAGGGCCCTAACCTGAGTAAAAACATCGTGTCCCTTGTCTCCTGTTACCATCCGCCTAGACGCACAGTTCGGGACCCCCTACCCGAGATCCGCCGGTTTTGACACCGACACCTATATACATGATCATACCTAGATATTCTCATAACTATGCTCAATTATATCAATTGCTCGACAGTAATTCGTTTACCCACCGTAATACTTATGCTCTTGATAGAAGCCACTAGTGAAACCTATGGCCCCCGGGTCTACTTTCCATCATATTAATCTTCCAACACTTAGTTATTTTTATTGCTGTTTATTTTACTTTGCATCTTTATCATTAAAATACCAAAAATATTATCTTATCATATCTATCAGATCTCACTCTCGTAAATGACCGTGAAGGGATTGAAAACCCCTTTATCCCGTTGGTTGCGAGGTTCTTATTTGTTTGTGTAGGTGCGTGGGACTCGAGCATGAACTCCTACTGGATTGATACCTTGGTTCTCAAAAACTGAGGGAAATACTTACGCTACTTTACTGCATCACCCTTTCCTCTTCAAGGGAAAACCAACTTAGTGCTCAAGAGATAGCAAACATCAGCCAGAGTAAAAGATGGTTGATTTTGGGAGATTTCAACAATATTAGAGGACCTGACAATAGAAACAGACCTAGTGGAGATCCTAACAACATGATGTTATTTAATAACATTATTATCAATCCTGATCTTGTAGAGATACCTTTGAAAGGAAGATCTTTTACTTGGAGAAATAAACATGATCTGCCACTACTTGAGAAACTTGACTGGGTATTTACAAGCTCTGATTGGACTACTGCTCATCCATCCACAATGGCCACCCCCCTTGCAAAAATTAACTTCTAATCATGTGCCCATCAAGGTTCAGATTGACAGCAATATTCCTAAAAGCACCATTTTCAGGTTTGAGGAGTTCTAGACTGATTTTAATGGTCTTTTGAAGACTGTTGAGAGCCACCGGTTAAACTCTGCTCATTTTGTTGATTCTGCAAAAAATATTAATGCAAAGTTTAAAACTCGGAAAGGGCCTGAAAATATGGAGTAAGAATCTATCCCAGCTTAGCATGACCATTATGAACTGTTGTTTCTATGTTAAGCTTCTTGATGGACTGCAAGATCAAAGAGCACTCACTAGGATGGAAAAGAAATTTAGTATTATCCTCATCAAGCATACCAACAAACTATTGGAAGCTAAAAGGTTATACTGGAGGATCAGGGCAAATATTAGATGGGGTAATTTAGGTGATGAAAATACCAAGTTTTTTCATGCAATTGCTTCCCAGATATACAGGCACAATTTCATCACTTACTTATTAATAGTTGATGGGCAATATGCATATGATCATGATCATAAAGTTGCCATTCTTTGGGCTTCTTTCAAGGAGAGAATTGGTGCTTTATCTGATAGTTATAAAGATTTTGACATTGCCCGCTTGTCCATGGATAGCCTGCCTGAGGATCTTGACAGACCTTTCTCCAAAGATGAAATTGATTATATTATTAAGCAGATGCCCAAGGATAAATCCCCTGGGCCTGATGGTTTCAATGGGAATTTCATGAAAACCAGTTGGCATATCATTAAACATTGTTTTTATAGATTCATCAATGACTTTTATGATTGTTACACTACAGCCAGTCAACTCTGCATACAACACTTTGATCCCCAAGTATCAAGATCCTGAAACTCCCAATGACTTTAGGCCTATCTCCCTGGTAAGCATGCCCATTAAAATACTTACCAAACTTCTTTCTAACAGAGTGCAAAGCATAATTATTTCTAGAGTCAGCAAGAACCAATATGGCTTTATCAAAACCAGGAACATTCAAGACTGCCTTGCATGGAGTTTTGAGTACATTCACATGTGCCAAAAATCAAAGAAAGAGATCATCATTTTCAAAATTGATTTTATGAAGGCTTTTGATAAGGTCAACTATAATGCCATCCTATTTATGATGAAGCACTTGGGTTTCAGTGATAAATGGATTAGATGGGTCAATATGATACTATCAACTGCCAGTACCTCAATGATCCTAAATGGGGTCCGTGGGAAAACATTTATTGCAAATGTGGAGTTGGGCAAGGAGACCCTTTTTCTCCTCTTCTATATATTATGGTTGGGGAACTTTTGCAGATCATCGTGGCTGAAGCATGGAGAGAAGATGTGGGGACCCCGACTCATAAGTTGTGATCACCGAATGCACGTGTACAGTGATCCCAAAGATCAATGCTCACTGAACACACAGAAGCTGAATATCAAGAGGCTTACATCCATACATACCGTATTACACAAGTAGGACCATTATGGTCATGTCTTGAGTATAACATCGCAGCAGAAATCTTCATCGATAACTTGGACCCATGCCATCAGCCTTAACCCTACAGGCATTCTGACTGGGAAAGCGTCCTAGCTCGCATGATCGTCACCAAAGAACTCTTCAGTATGCCTTGTCTTTCATGCCTGGCCAATAAAATAACCAGTGGCAAGCCAATGAGTACTTTGAATGTACTCGCAAGCAACCCATGATTTGGTTCAAAGTAACAATGCAATTGTACAACAAGTAAGCAACCTAGCTTCGAGCTAGTTGGGATGTCCTAACAATTGGTGAGATATGCTTCAATGAACTTGGGTAACCTTGAGAACAGGTTACAGATATCAACATAAATAGAGTTTGAATCAATGCCATGCCATTCAACATGTCAAGTCACCACCTTAAGTCAAATAGTTCCTTTCCACACACACATGCATCGGGATTGTAAAATTTCTGGACATAGTTTAAGTAGCACCTCCCAACTGTCCATGACCGTGGACACGACTATTCGAATAGTTTGACACTCTGCAGAGGTTGCGCACTTTACCCACAAGATCCGGGAAGCTTTCGTGTCATGCACGATCCCGCAGTACCTCAAGTACTCGGGGGAGGCACCCGATCACTATCTTTCCCTAGACGACACTAACAAGGAGTCCACTCGTTGATACACAGCCCTCGTGTATAAGCAAAAGATCGTGGGACTCTGCCCTTTTCACATTATTACGCATACACGAAGGGACCAACGGTGTGTCCGGTGCCCTGTGAAAACAGTCATGGCCGTCCTACCTGGCACGACCCCGTCCCGAGAGAGAGCACCAACTCTCCCCCGTCACTAGTAATGCGGGCTCCAAGCTAGTATCGGCCTAGGTAATCAATAATGCCCCGTCCCATAAAGGGGTAGAGTGGTTGCACATGTTTGGTTGGGACGGTAATCACACATAAATCTAATCCATCATTTTACACACACACACCAAAAGCTCTCTTTGGTACACCACTTCTTCCTCAAGTGGTGACCTTAGTTAAACATCTCCCAAGGGCATTAGGGGCACCCGATGGGGTTTTCGAAGGAACGTAACCATGAAGAGTTCATGGTACACATGCATCATTATGCATCAACTAGTTTTTTGAAAATGCAATCATGAACAAGGTAAGGTCATGGGTAGGTATGCATCATGGGGTTGTTCACAACAAGTTTTACCACCGTCATATTTCATCATCATGCAGTCGGAAAAAGGGTACCGATGAACAAGAGGGGTGACATGGTCAACGGGTTGCTTGCCTGGTTCAACAGAGTCTTCAAGTCTTCGGGTCCTTCTCCAAGTACTCCGTCTACTTCGTCAACTAACATCGGAAACGAACACAATAAGCAACACAACAAGGCAAAAATATAAGTGCTCTAAATTTGCAAGTTGGAATTTTCTAGGATACCTTTGGTCATATGAGGTATGACCAAAGTGGTTTCAATGGGATTTGATCAATGGATATCTCTGAATATTTCAATATAATGGAATCAAGGGATTTGTGGATTTGCAAGAAGTGTTAAGAAATATATTTTTGAAAAATGAGCAGAGGCACCCATTTAGCAAACCATGATTTTAGAAGCATCTAGGAGTTGGTTTCACTGGATTTGGAGTTCAAATGAATATTCTATGGATTTGCAAAGTTGACAAATATGAAGAAATGGCTCATTATTTTGTGGGGTACAGAAAGTATTAAGAAAAATGTTCATAACCTAAGTTATGAACTTAGAAGCATCTAGGAATTTGAATCATGGCATTTGGATCAATTTTGAGCTCTCTGTGATTTTCTAAAGTTCATCACAGAAATAGGAAAAACAAGATTTGATAAATGCTTGTGAAGAAAAGGTCTCTCGAAAAATGTGCACGTTGCACCAACAGGTAGATCATGATTTACAGAGTCACTAGAAATTTGAATCATCAAATTTGGAGTCCATTTGAATTGTTTATGGATTTTACAAGTCTACAGAAAAAGAAAAAGGAAAGGGATTTACCTAAATGGGCCAAATCCGGCGGCGGCAGCGCGCACCGGGCGTGGTTTAGCGCCGAGGCGCAACTGGGCCGGCCCATCGGCTTAGCCGCATGCTCGCAGGGTCCACGCTGGAGGCGTATTTGCCCAGTGCGTCTCCACTTAAACGGAGGGGCCCGCCTGCTGGGTCGCTGACGTGCGGGCCCCAGCAGCAGGTCGTCTTCCACCTCCCGTGGTGGTGCAACAAGAAGCAGAGGAGGCGCTCGACGCCGGTCGCCGACGCTACAGGGCGTCTCCGGTGACATTCTGCCCACCGGCGTGCTCAGGGACCCGGCCGCGTCCATCCGTGGGTGGCACGGTTGCCCAGGGGCACCGGGTGGAGCAGGGTGCTGGCCACGGCGGACGAGGCCGGCGGTGAGTTTTGGGCACGGCGAGGCAGGCACGGGGAGGAAGGACTGATGTGCGGGGAGAGTTGGCGGTGGTGCCGGTGCTGCTCTGGAACAAAGAGGTCAGGAGGAGGGGCGCTAGGTGGCGCAAATTTAGGCGGAGGCCGGCGGCTTTGCTCCGGCCATGGAGATGCAAGGAGGGCACGAGGAGGGGCGTGGGTTGGTCCAGAGGGGCTCTTGGGGAGAGGGGGGAGCAAACGGAGTGGAGAGGAGGGTCTGGGACGGCTTTAAGTAGCCGTTTCGTAGCTCATCGTGGACGCGGCCTACGGGTGCCCGCGGAAATGGCTAGGGTGGCCACGGGAGAAGGCTCGGGACTGTCTATTGCACTCGTGGGGGTGGTGTTGGGCGCAGGGAAGGGAGAGAGAGAGATGGGTGAGCTCCAGGTGGAGCCACGGGCTCGCGCACGCATTGGCGGGCTCGGGCGGCTCTGGGCACGCGCGGCACGGGCAGGACAGAGAGGGGAAGGAGAGGGCCAGCATGGTGGCGTGTTGCGGACGTCGAGGCACCTCGGCTGGCGCGAGGGGGAGGCTCGAGGTGGCCGGAGGTGCTTGGCAGGGGGCAGCTATAGTGCGGAAGCGCACTATAGCATGCTCCGGAGCCTGAAGTTGGCTGCCATGGCATTGTTTAAGGGGCAGGGGCGTGCCCACTCATGTCTGGTAGCGCTAGGGAGAAGTAAACAAGTGGGGAGGGGCATTGGATGCCCTGGAGATCCACTGGAGTGAGGAGGGAGGCGAGAAAGGAGAAGAATGCTGCTGTCCAAAAGGGTAAATGAGGGTGCTTCACCCATCAATAATTGAGCAAAAGCCATGGGAGAGCTACTGGTGATAGAAGATGTCTAGGAGGAGCTGTGGTAAAGAGTTGAGCTCAAGGAGAATAGTGTTAGTGGTCAAAATGGTAATTTTTGAAAAGTGGCAGAAGGTGTTTGATAATGGTTTGGTCAAGGAAAAGGTTTCCAATTGCCATGAGACTTCACAGGGTGAAATGACACATATAATTATGGCCTTCCACCAATTTGGAGCTTACTTGGGAAAAGTTGCCAATGCAACTTATGTAAACCCTAGGAATTAGCAGAAATGAACTTGTGTAGATCTAGTTGAGCAAATCACTTCTCCTTGATGCACCACTTGGTGTAGTGGCCTCATTTGGTCATGTGAATATGCTCACCAAAGTTGGGGTCAAGGAGAGAAAGTTGGTAGTACAAAGTTGTTCAAATTTGATTCTGGTCAGAGAGGGTTTTGGGGCACTTTGATCAATATAACATTTTCTCCAACTTATTCCATTTGGTCTAGATGAATGATTAGACCATTTGAGCATGTTCAAAAGGTTTGAGAACATTTGGACATGTTTGGCAATGTAAAGTTGCTCAAACTTCAAAATGGACAAAAATGGTTTTGAGGGGATTTCATGGGGTTATACTATTCTCCATGACATGATACTTGTCAAGATCATCAAACATGTCATATGTGACATGCTATAATTTTCTTGGAATTTTTGGAGAATATTTCCTTTGTAAATATTTCAAAAGCTTGAAATATCCAGAAAGGGTTTTTGATGGATTTGACCAATGTTTTGAACATGATCATGTGTTGAAACTCTTATATATGGGAAATATATGCCCACTGAGTTTCCGTGATTTTTGTCAAATATTTTTAAAGCATTAAAATAATTTTAACCTATTAAAGACCATTTCTGGCCTTGAGGAAAAGCCTTTAAATAAAATAAGAAAATAAGTTTTAAAATTATATTTTTGGGGTTTATGGGTGTCCTATATCTAGTAGGAGTCAAATATATTTTTGGAAAGATTTTTACTTCCCTTAAATAAGTACTTGCAGTGCAAATCTCAATTCAGGGGTTTTTGGAAAACTAATTTTTGAAAATACTATTTGGCCAAATTATTTTTGCAAGAAGTTATTTTTATGTCCTATACACATGGCATGATCATTGGGAAAGGTTTTTCAATCAAGGAGAAGGAGTATAAGAGTTGGAGGATTTATTTTATTTTTAGAGCACTTGCAAACAACAGACAAAAACCAATCAAGGCAAGGTCCAAAACACTCAAAAGTTTTTGTCAAACCACATTTTATCATGATTGTTAGCTTAAGTGTAGTGGCATGAAAATCAGGGTGTGACAGAAGACAAACTCAAATTGCCCATTGATACAAACTTTACTGAATGTTACCCAATCATCCAGTATGCTGATGACACTCGCATCATCCTGCCAGCTAATGTGGAGAAGATCAGATGCTTTACGCATATATTGGACAAGTTCTCTAAGTTTACTGGGCTGGTTGTCAATTACAATAAATCCTCCTTAGTGCCAATAAATATTTCTTATGAAAGAGCTCAAGAACTAGCAAACATCTTTAACTGTAAGAAGGAATCTATGCCTTTTACATACCTGGGACTGCCAATGGGATCTACCAGGCCTAAAGTCATGGATCTAATGCCTATGGTTTCCAGGCTTGACAAAAGATTATCTGGCATCCCCTCCATGATGACCTACTGTAAGTGCATCTAGTGCCACCCCTAGTTGGTTTTGGAGTATTGACGACAAAGCTGGTTGAGGGACTAATGTGTTTGTGAGAATTGCAGGATAACACAGGTAGTAGTCCCTCCTTGATTCGGGTTTACCCACCGGAGATGACCCCTAAAAATGTGTGAAGACATTGAAGACAATGGTGGTATGTGAAGATATTCACATTGAAGACTATGACACGAGAAGACATTGAGTGAAGACTATGGAGCGCGAAGACTTAAGTTGTTTCGTTGTTTCCTTTTCTTCTTTGTTGAGTCATAGGAACCACCGCACTGTTAAGTGGGGTTCAAGTGAACAAAGTCAGAGTGACTGAAGTGATGCTCAAACCAAATCCTATGTCTTCGAGCGAAGACAACGAGAGCAAATCTTATCCTGTGTCGGATAAGTCAGCCTTACTTGTAGCCAAAGTCATGCTGCCACGTGTGTTTGAAATCTAACCGTTGCGACACATGTCAGTTCCTTAGTGACCCAGGGTCATTTCGGACAAATCCGATCAGGTTGCCCAGTGGCTATAAATAGCCCACCCCCTACACCATAAATTGGTGGCTGCTCAGAGTTAGTACACGGCTTTTGACGTTTGAGTGCAACCCACCGCCGAAGCTTTTGAGAGAGAATCCTTGCGAGGACAAAGCCCAAACCACCCAGAGCCCAAAGAGTGTTTGGCATCACTAAAGTCTTTCTGTTCGCGTGATCTGAAGACTTGTTACAGTTGAGGACTGTATATCCTCCAGCCGGTTAGGCGTCGCGTTCTGAGCATCCAAGAGCCATTGTGGATTGCCGGTGAACGAAGTCTGTGAAGGTTCGGAAGTCTACCTTGAAGACTTACCAGAGTAATTGGGCGAGGACTGTGTGTCCTTAACTCAAGGGGAATAAGGTGAAGACGAGGTCTTCTAAGTTGAATCTCAGCCTCCCTAACCAGACGTACAGTTGTCACAGCAACTGGAACTGGTCCAACAAATCATGTGTCCTTCTGAAGCCACTGGTTCTATCTCTTACTCCTCATTACTTACAGTTTGTCTTCGTGAAGTCATTGCCTGCTTGTATTATCTGTTTAACTTCACTGTGTGACCATCTGTTCTAATTGGCTCCATACTATCTTCCATCCTGATCTTAACTACCTAGCTGCTGTTAGTCTTCATGCTTTCACTTCATTGAATACTTTACTATGGCTTGTCTAGTGTAGTCTACCTTCCACTGCATTAGAATAGTGTTGTTTATATTGTCTGTCTTTGAAACTCCCATGTTTTGAAGACTTCCATAAAAATTCGCCTATTCACCCCCCTCTAGTCGATAACTATCCCTTTCAATTGGTATCAGAGCAAGGTGCTCCCTTGTTCTGTGTGATTCGGTTAACCACCTGGAGTTTAGCTATGTTGACTGCAGGGATAATCAAAGTCTCTACTGCATGCCCCATCTTCGATGGCACTGAATATCCCTACTGGAAGAATAGGATGCGCATGCATCTTGAAGCCATTGATGTCGATCTATGGTATGTCGTCAAGAACGGCGTTCCCAAGACTGGTGAAGGTGTCACCCCTGCTGATGTCAAGAAGTTCATTCAACTGGACTCTACTGCCAAGAACATCATCTGTGGTCACCTTACCAAAGGACAGTATGGCCGTGTGAGTGCTCTGGAAACGTCGAAGCTAGTCTGGGACTGGCTATCCAAGGTCAATGAAGGCGTCTCAACCCAGCGAGATCAACGTATTAGTACTCTCCGCAACCTCTTCAACCGCTTCAAGAGACACGACAACGAGAATGTCCATCTCACATTCGATCGCCTCACTGATATCACAAATGAGCTCCAAGCACTCGGCGCCACTGAGATCACGAAGCATGAGATAGTGAAGACACTACTGAGATCTCTTGACAACTCATTTGACACCTTAGCCCTGATGATACAAGAATGCCCTGATTTCAAGACTCCCGATCCGTCTGACATACTTGAGAGGCTTAACACACATGAGTACCAGGTATCTGAGAAACGAGATATCTATGGCCCCAACTATGGCTGAACTCGAGCTTTGAAGGCAAAGGCTACTGCTTCCTCATCTAAAGAAGAATCTGACTGCAGTTCTGGTGATGCTGAAGACATTGGAAACGAGCTTGCTATGCTTGTGAAGAAATTCCAGAAATTCACCAAGAAGAAAGGCTTCAGAAAGTCTTCACGATCCAGCTCAAGAAATGATGAAGCTTCTGCCTATGATCACAAGAAGAGAACCTGTCACAAGTGCAAGAAACCTGGTCACTACATCTCTGAGTGTCCACAGTGGGACAATGAGAAGAAGAAGAAGAAGAGCAAAGAATATGATTCTGATGACAAGAAGAAGAAGAAATCCTCAAAGTCTTCTTCCAAGTCTTCTTCCAGATCTTCATCACACAAGAAGAGCTCATCTGGCAAGGCCCATGCTTTTGTTGGCAAGGAGATGGATTCAGAAGAGGAGTCTACTTCAGAGGAGGCGGAGGTGGAGTCTGAGGGGGAGTCTGACTTGGGTGTTGCGAGTCTGGCCCTAGCTTCTGCCTACGTCGCCAAGTCCATCTTCAACACCGAAGACAATGGCTGCGTCACCAACACTGATGATAATGACGAGGACGACTCGCCTCCCACCTACTGCTTCATGGCACGTGGTGCCAAGGTAAAATCACGCGACGCTTGGTTTAAAACATCAAGTGAAGATGACTCTGATTGTGAATCCAAACCCAGCTACAAAACACTTACTAAAATTGCAAATCGAACAATGTAAAGCTATGGAACATACTCAAAAACTGTTAGACAAAAGTGATGACCTGTTCGACGCGGAAATGACCCGTTCTCAGTCCTTAGTTGAAGACATTAAAAATCTTCATGCTAAGTACCAGGAACTTGAAAGTCATCATGAAACGCTCACAACCACTCACGAAAAGCTCTCCTATGATTATCTTCAAAGGAAGCAAGAGCTTGAGAAATTGAGAGGGGCTCATGAAGATCTTCAGAAAGAGAATGAAACACTTCGCGCTCAACAGATCAGTTCCTCTCAGGAAGGATTTGAACCACCTTGTCTAAAATGCCTTGAGCGTGATAACGCCACTTTTGTTGCTGAATATTCTATTGCTGCTACTGTTGCAATATCTACAACTGCTAATGTGGTAACTAACCCCTCTGCAGAGGATACCACTACTATTGCTGATGAAAATGCTAGGTTGAAGACATTCCTTGAAACAGGGATGTACAAAAGTCTCAAAGGGCATCAGACACTGTGCGATGTCCTCAAAAGCAGATTCTGAACCGAAACCCAAGGAAAGAGGGTGTTGGGTTCGAGAGGAAAATGAATGTTGATGGCTCCTATCGGAAGCCCCGAGCAGTACCCAAAACCACATGGGTTCTTTGCAAAGGGACTTTCAGTGGATCCATCCACCTTATCTCGCTTCAATTGCTAACCCTATTATCATTGATGAATACTTTGATGCAAACTATAAACTTTTTAAGAATCAGAATGGTGAAGTGTTTGCCAGGTATATTGGTACTAACTGCAGGAACGGGCCACCTATGAAGAAGATCTGGGTTCCCAAAAGTTGTCTTGAGAATCTTCCTGTGAATGTCATCATGACACCACCTGGGAAGAAGACAAATCCCAGACCAAAGGCTTCATATGACCCGAAGGCTTCATACAGACAGAGGACTCACCTGAGTCACCCTAACGTCAATGTTTTGCAGGGAAACCATACTCAGACTTGTGAATATGAGCGTGTGTCTTCAAACCGCTATGTTTATAGAACTAATAACTTTTCTGCTTATTCATATGAGTATCGTTCTTCTCCTGCAAGGCTATTTGCTAGGGCTCCAAAGCCGAAGTTCTCAGATGCTGCACTTAGACTCATTGCTTCTAAGCCACCCCTGAAGATGTGGGTGGTTAAGAAGAATTAACTTTCTTTTGCAGGAAAGGTCTCCAGCCGGAAATCAAAGGCGCCCGATGTTCTTTGGGGACCTAAAACATCTTGTAGGGTGCAAGATCAAATGCCCAAATGGTCTTACTATGTATTTTGTTCCTGAATCGTTTGCCAAACATCCTATCAGTCCTAATCTTGATCTGAGCTTTGATAATCCTCTTGCTCGTCAAATGTTTATGCTTCACAATACACTTGGTGAAGCCTATCCACCTAACTGCATTGTAGGCTACGACACCTCGTGCTTCAGAATGGATTATGGATAGCGGATGCACTAATCATATGAGTGGTGATCGAAGTCTTCTCATGGACTCAACCTTACGTCCATCAGACAAAAGTCACATCACATTTGCTGACATTAGTAAAAGCAAGGTATTGTGTCTAGGTAGAGTTGCAATCTCAAAGGATCAACACATGGATAAAGTGATGCTTGTTGAATCCCTTGGTTTCAACTTAATGTCTGTCTCAATGCTTTGTGACTTAAACATGATTGTGCTATTTGGAAAATATCAATGCCTTGTACTAATGGAATATGACAAGTCTCTAGTCTTTGAAGTGTATCAAAAAGATGATCTATATATGGTAGATTTCTCAGCAGGACCACAGATGCTCGTATGTCTTCTAGCAAAGGTTTCAGAATGTTGGCTCTAGCATCGAAGGCTAGGGCATGCTGGCATGAAGAACTTGCACACTCTTGCGAAGAAGAAGCATGTCGTGGGCATCGAAAGCGTCAAGTTCAAGAAGGACCATCTGTGTGGCGCCTGCGAAGCTGGAAAGATGACTAGGGCCAAGCATCCCTCGAAGACAATCACGACTACATCTCAACCTTTTGAGCTGCTTCACATGGATCTATTCGGCCCTACTCACTACTCCACTCTCAATGCTACTGCTTGCCTCTATGGCTTCGTAATTGTTGATGATTACTCTAGATATACTTGGGTACATATAATCCTCTACAAGACTGAAGTACAGGATGTCTTCAGACACTTTGCCAATCGTGCCATGACGAACTATGATGTCAAGATCAAGCACATTAGAAGCGACAACGGCACTGAGTTCAAGAACACTGGCCTCGACCTCTATCTGGATACACTTGGCATCACACATGAGTTCTCTGCTCCTTATACACCTCAGCAGAATGGCATCGCCGAGCACAACAACAGAACTCTCATTGAGATGGCCCGAACGGTGCTTGATGAGTACAAGACTCCACGGAAGTTCTGGCCTGAAGCCATAGACACAGCTTGCCACATCATCAACCGCGTTTATCTTCACAAGCTTCTGAAGAAAACATCCTATGAGCTCCTAACTGGTAAGAAGCCAAATGTAAGCTACTTCAGAGAATCTGGTGCTAGGTGGATCAAGGATCCACATCACACTTCAAAATTTGCATCGAAAGCACATGAAGGTTTTATGCTTGGTTATGGAAAGGATTCGCACTCCTACAGAGTCTTCAACCTCTTTCACTATAAAGTGGTTGAAACTGTGGATGTGCGGTTCGATGAAACAAACGGCTCGCAAAGAGAGCACCTGCCAATTGTGCTAGATGAAGTACCTCCAAGTGAATCTATCAAGCAGATGGGAATTGGAGATATCATACCCTCTGAGAATTAATCTGAAGAGGAACTTGTCATTTCTGCACCTAATCAACTCGAAGACAATGCTCACCAAGACAATCCCCCATATGATGACATTGATCAGCAAGAGCAAAATCTTCGTACTGCTCATCCTCGTGTTGCAAATGAAGTTCAGATAATTGACAGCTTGAATGCACCTGGTCCACTCACTCATTCAAAAGCAACTCAAAGAGCAACACAGCTAACCAACTTCTATGGGCATTTTGCATTTGTCTCAATCTCTTAACTCAAGAAAGTTGATGAAGCCTTCATGGAACCTGAATGGATTCAAGCTATGCAAGAAGAGCTTCAACAGTTCGAGCTGAATAATGTGTGGGAATTGGTCAAGCATCCTGATCCTCGGAAGCACAATATTATTGGCACCAAATGGATATATCGCAACAAGCAAGATGAGCATGGTCAAGTTGTCAGAAACAAGGCTCATCTCATTGCGCAAGGTTATACTCAAGTGAAAGGAATTGATTTCGATGAAACATTTGCTCCGGTGGCAAGACTTGAAGCCATTCGCATACTGCTAGCCTATGCAAATCATCACAACGTTCTTCTGTATCAAATGGATGTGAAAAGTGCTTTTCTCAATGGAAAGGTAGAAGAAGAAGTATATGTCGCACAACCTCCAGGCTTTGAAGATCCAAAACATCATGATATGGTATACAAGCTCAACAAGGCACTGTATGGCCTCAAACAAGCCCCTCGTGCTTGGTATGACACCCTCAAAGACTTCCTGAAGAGCAAAGGCTTCAAACCTGCTTCACTAGATCCTACACTCTTCATGAAGACATATGATGGTGAACTATTTGTGTGCCAAATCTATGTGGATGACATTATCTACGGCTGCACCAACAAGAAATACAGTGATGAATTTGGTCACATGATGCAAGAGCAATATCAAATGTCCATGATGGGCAAGCTGAAGTTCTTTCTGGGTCTCCAAATTCGTCAACAACGCAACGGCATCTTCATATCTCAAGAAAAATACCTCAAAGATTGCCTGAAGAAGTTTGGAATGCAAGACTGCAAAGGATACACGACGTCAATGCCAACTAAAAGTCATCTGGGTCCCGACGACAATGGTAAAGAGTTCAATCAAAAGGTATATCGTTCCATGATTGGTTCTTTGCTTTGCTTATGTGCATCTAGGCCAGATATAATGCTTAGTGTTTTCATGTGTGCCCGATTCCAAGCGGCACCAAAGGAATCGCATCACTTAGTTGTGAAGCGAATTCTTCAATATTTGGCTTACACCCCAACACTAGGATTATGGTATCCAAAGGGCTCAGAGTTTGATCTAGTTGGATTCTCGGATGCTGATTATGCTGGTGACAAGGTTGATCGCAAGTCCACATCAGGCACATGTCACTTTCTGGGACGATCTCTTGTCTGTTGGTCTTCAAAGAAGCAGAACTGTGTATCTCTCTCTACTGCTGAATCTGAATACATTGCTGTTGGATCCTGCTGTGCTCAGCTTCTCTGGATGAAGCAAAATCTCAAAGACTATGGTATCCATCTAAATAATATGCCTCTCTATTGCGACAATGAGTGTGCCATCAAGATTGCCAACAACCCAGTTCAGCACTCGAAGACAAAGCACATTGAAATTCGTCATCACTTTCTCAGAGATCATGTTATGAAGGAAGATATTGATATCATTCACGTCAAGACAGAAGAACACTTGGCTGATATCTTCACAAAGCCCTTGGATGAGAAAAGGTTTTGCAAGTTGCAGTGTGAGCTAAATATCTTGGAATCCTCAAATGTCCTGTGAATGGACACACATCCTAACACTCATGCATTTTAATGACTTAGATGTGCAACACACGAAGTAATGTATATCATCAACCAATGAAGACATACACTCTAAGTGTGAATACATCAATGCGGAATTTGACTTCGGAGCGCCACGATAATTGTGCGCCGTGTCTGAGTCTAATACTTCCTATACGGTGGGTAACGCCACCACCAAACTTTTGTTTGAAGTGTTTCTATTGGCGTTATATTTGCATAGTTCATCCTTGGCTTATATTCAATTTTATCTTCAATTAGTTGAATTGGACTAGTACTATATATATTTATCTGTGTTCCATCCTCTACAACATTCACTTATAGCTATGACTTCGTGTTGAATCTGTTGAACTAAGTGAATGTGATCGGACCCTAACCTCTCTATGCTTCCTACCTCAAGCTCTATCTATCCAAATCATATGCATTCTGATCAAACTGTCGAATGTCTTCTCTGTGTCCTTGTCAGCAGAAGATACAGAGACAAACTTTATATCTGTTTTTAATGCTATATCCTTTTGCCTGAAACCCAGAGAATGCGGAACGACCACCCTGACAATCCAGGCGAGCGTGGGAACATGGAACAACTCTCAATGTGTTGCATGTGTGCCACGTGTCCTTCAGATGTGAACCGCCAGGGGCACCTGCGTAATTGCGTTGTGTCGTCTCCTTCCTTATAAATACCCATCACATCTCGGTAAAAAATTCTTCTTCCACCTCGCCAACTCTCGCAAACCCTAGCACCTCTGCTAGCTCTCGACGACGCCGGCGACGAAGCGCTTAGCTGCCGCGACTTCTCCGACGCCGTCCTCACGCCGGCCGCGGACCTCATCCTCTCCTCCGCCGCCGTAGGTGTCCTCCGTCGCCAAGTTAGGGCACGGAAGATCGAACTGCTCGGCCTCCAATTTCGCTCCGTCTAGCAGTTCTTCGTGTGGTAATTAAAGTTCACTTTTTACCGTCTTTTCGATCTGATAGATTCATTCTTCCTTACCAAAAGTGGTTTCTAGATCCCCAAGTTGAATCTGTCTCTTTCTACATCTCATACTATGCCTAGACCATTCACTTATGCTTCTTTACAAGTTTGATTCCTCACTTGTACTTATTCTTGGATTTGTACAAATCTGGAACCAACTCTCATCAAATAAGTGAATGTCTTCGCGTTGTGAGGTCAATGTCTTCAAACTGATTTATCTTCAAAATCTTCTGAGAATGCATATGACCTCTTCCCCTTCCCTCGCACCTCTAATGCTGTCACAGGTACATGTCCGTGGGAGAATCCCTTGGTTCTCATAGTCTTCATTCATTTGTAGAATTCTTACAGCATCACATCAACTCTCTCGAAGCCAGTTCCTGGCTGACCAGCAGACGAAAGCCTTTGACAGTGTTGAAGCCATTCAGACTGAACCTCATGGCAACAGAGAAGTCTGCAAGGAAGGGTGGCACACAGTGCCGTGGGAACACTTCCAAGGATTTGCCTCCAGATTTGCACGAGCTGTACAAAACAGATCCAGAGGAAACCTATATGGGCCGCAAGAATCGAATCCAATGGATTCGAAGATATTGGGCTGAAGAATGGTTCAAATACCGCTTCGTCACAGAAGAGTATGCTGAGAAGAATGCCATCAAGGCACCCTGGGGTGATATTTTGTACAAGAATCTTCCACCGGGACCCATTTGAAGCTATTGAGCAAGGATTCTATCCATGCATGGTGCGCGGACCACAGCCTGAGGATGCTGACCCTTCTTCACTGCAATGGTGCCGTGAGGACCATCTATTCAAGCGCAACTACTAGTTCGCCAAAGACTCAGCTGCAAAGAACAAGAAGGCTCTAGAGCTTGACTTCAACCCTGGTCCTTCCTCACCTCGGGACGATGGCACCCGTGAAGCCAATGAGAACAGCATCGGCCCCTTCTACAACCTTGCTGGCCTCATCACTCACATTGTTGTTCAAGGTGCCAAAGTGGATCATTCTGATGATGGTGCTGACACTTATGAAGCCCCAGCTCCTGCTCCAAAGCCGCAGAAGCAAAAGAAGGCTAAAGCTTCAAAGTCATCTGCTGCTCCAAAAGCTTCACGAGTGAAGCCATTGGCAACTGCCCCTCCTGCTCCCAGTAACAACTCTGAAGATCTCTCTCGCAACTCCAAATAGCATGAGTAGCCACAGAAGAAACCTGTTCAGCAACATAGTGAAGCACTGACACCTGCTGCCGTTCTGAGGAACGAATCTGAAGCCATTGATTTATCTTCGGATGAAGAATTTGGCAATGATGCTCTCGAGCAGTTGATCAAGAGAAAGCAAGAGGCGGAGATCTTCAATGATCTGCCCCTCTTCGATGTGAACATCTTGCACAATTTCATTGATGAATGGTTCGACAATCAAGATATCAGCTTTGATAATCTTCAACTCCCTATTGGCATCAGCGTCTCCTTTCAAGGCGCCATTGCTCCTCGAAATGGCTCGCTCAAATAATTGTTGAACTGAAGCACAAGATTGATTTTGAGAAGGAACAGTTCAAGAAGCATGTGGACAAGCTGAGTGTGGCTGATGTCCAGAAATTCAAGGTGATGCTCAATGACCTCAAGGAGGCGTTTCGCAAGAAACGAGAGGAAGCCAAAGGCTCAAGAGAGCGCATGAAAACTCTAGCTGCAAAGTGTGTTCAGGCTTACAACGAAGCTGAAAAGCGCAAGGCTCTTGGGCGTCCTGGCATTGACCCCAAGATGGCTGCCAAGCAGAAGAAGAAGCATATTGTGGCCCAGACTGAAGCTCCACGGCGGGAAGAACCTCACATTGTCTTCCCAGCCAGAATGACAGGCTCGAAACCTAAGATCTCCACAGTGGCTTTAGATCAGCAGAAAACCATGGCAGCTGAAGCCGAAGCCAGAAAGCGCAAAACCAAGAACACCACAGATGATGCACCACCCCTCAAGAAGAGGAAGACGAAGAAGAAAGTTCGGGCTGCTCCCAAAGAGCCCCTTGTTGTTGAACCCATTGCTTTTGCTCCCCCTCCATCTTCAAATCAAGAACGTCGATTGATTGTTCATGAGCCTGCTTCCACAGAGGCTCCTGAAGCTCAAGAGGTTCCAGTCGTTGACCCCATCGCGACTGAAGACATTGGTCCACGACAATGTAGAAGATGATGAAGTCCTTCCTCAGATCCAGTGCCCGATGGTATTGAGGGAGTCCCGGATTAGGGGGTGTCCGGATAGCCGGACTATAACCTTTTGCCGGACTCCTGGACTACGAAGATACAAGATTGAGGACTTCGTCCCGTGTCCGGATGGGACTTTCCTTGGCGTGGAAGGCAAGCTTGGCGATACGGATATGTAGATCTCCTACCATTGTAACCGACTCTGTGTAACCCTAACCATATTCGGTGCCTATATAAATCGGAGGGTTTTACTCCGTAGGACGAACAACAATCATACCATAGGTTAGCTTCTAGGGTTTAGCCTCTCTGATCTCGTGGTAGATCTACTCTTGTACTACCCATATCATCATTATTAGTCAAGAAGGAGTAGGGTTTTACCTCCATCGAGAGGGCCTGAACCTGGGTAAAAACATCGTGTCCCTTGTCTCCTGTTACCATCCGCCTAGACGCACAGTTCGGGACCCCCTACCCGAGATCCGCCGGTTTTGACACCGACATTGGTGCTTTCATTGAGAGTTCCTCTGTGTCGTCGCCGTTAGGAAGGATGCCTCATCCCGTCTTTAAAGACGGGACTGTTGCTAAAGAAGCTTTGGTTGTCGGCCAAACTCTCCGGCTAGGCGGTTTTCTTATGACCGGCTGTTCGACCGCCGCGCCGACGATGACTTCTCGGGTCATCGAAAGAAATCTTCACGTTAACTCGGAGCTCGCCGAGCAGTTAGATCCGATGGAGCTCTCTTCCTTAAACGAGCTCTTGGATCGTGATCGCCGCCACAGGGAGTCGCTATGACTATGATCAGATTGGGCCTAAACCCGATCTCGAGGGAGATTAACTCTCCTTGTGTTACCCTGCGTTGCTGTGGTGGAGGAACAATACGGCGACCCTTCTTCTATCTTAAGGACTAGCTACGTCCGGATTCCCAATCCCTCCATGCCGGATTCCCGTGGAGTAGAGGATGTCAATCAGGCCCTGAACCTAAAGTCAGGCAGCGGACTAGATTCATTGGACAACATCCAAGAATCCAAGCTTCCAAGTTCGGAAGCTCCTTGGCCCTTAAGTCTGAGATTGGGCGCGGTTCCGGATCTAATTCCACCGGCCCACCCAAACATAAGCGACCTATCTCAAATTCGGCAAGAGCCCGCAGAACAAGACACCATTATCGAGCTAGATTCCTCCCGGTTATGGACAGGATAAAGGACCGCCGCGAGGAGGACGCAATCTCATTATTCTCGCAACAATTGCACGGACAACGGGATCCTAAACGCTATAAGTCGCCGTGACATCACACGCTTTGCCGACTTGGCGTCCATAGTACGAAAATCTTGTGCGATGGAAAGCGCACAGAAAACCGAATCAAGATTTTGGGACAATCCGCCTTGAATACAACCCCGTCCGAAATAAAAGGGTGCATCATCGCCAGCACAGGGTTAAATACCAAAAAGCAAAAACCCTCTATAGGGCATGGAACCGTACTGGAGGGATGGCTCAATGGACCCTGTAAAATTCATAATACAGAGGGCGCCACTCCAACTCATAGCCTTAGTGCATGTTGGATACTACGGCAGTGGCCAAAAGTGGCGAAGAGCTTCTAGCTCTAGAGCACCAACCCAAGGATACCAAAGACGGTATTAACAGTCTTGAGACTTTCGCATCAAATAATATGCGAAAGGAACACTCAAGTAGCCTTGCCGAAGTTTACCAAGTAGCAACAATAAACCCATGGAGTGACACGGCTATTACCTTTAATGCCAGTGATGAACCTGAATTCCGAACAGCCCGAGCACCAGCCGCATTGGTCCTCAGTCCGATTGAACCTCATTTACGAGGAAACCCTCCGAAAAATGGAGATAGACTGGAGCCGCATTGAGCGAAGCAGAACAACCTTTAGAGGAATAATCCCCAGTCGGGAAGCACGCTGTACAGGAAAAATCACACTGGATGTGGTGTTCGGCACGCCGGATAATTACAGGTCCGAGGAGGTCATGTTCCAAGTGGCCCCGTTCAGCAGCGGATACCATGCTCTATTAGGGCGAGAGGCATTCACAATTTTCCACGCTATACCCCATTATGGGTACATGAAGCTCAAAATGCCTGGGCCCAACGGAATCATTACTCTTGCTAGTGACCCGGACATAGCACTCCGCGCCGAAAACAAGACAGCCGCACTGGCCCTTGAGGCACTATCCGAAGCCCTAGCGGTCGAGGAACTCACTGCGCTGCGCTCCACGGTGAATAGGGACGATGTGATACTCGATAAAAGATCCAAATCCACTTCCTTCAAACCAGCGGACGAAATAGTCAAATTCCAAGTCCATCCAACGGACCCTACAAAAACGGCCCCCATCGGGGCACAATTAAATCCTGATGTACACGCCGCACTATGAGAATTCCTACGCAAAAATTGGGACATTTTTGCCTGGCACCCTTCGGACATGCCAGGAATCCCACGCCGGCTGGCCGAGCACAGCCTAAACATCCTAAAAGGATTCAAGCCAGTCAAACAGGCTCTTCGGCGTTTCTCCGAACCAAAGAGACAGGCCATGGGAGAGGAGCTGGCCAAACCATTGGAGGCCGGATTCATCAGAGATATAAAACATCCGGACTGGCTAGCAAACCTGGTGATGGTACCAAAGAAGGACAAATCCTGGCGCCTATGCGTCGATTTCAAGGACCTCAACAAGGCTTGCCCAAAGGATCCCTTCCCCCTCCCCCACATCGATCAAATCATTGATGCTACCGCATGACACGATTCATTGTGTTTCCTCGATGCATACTCCGGCTACCACCAAATTAAGATGGCAGAGCCTGACCAAGCCGCAACGGCATTCATCACTCCATACGGCCCATTCTGCTTCAACACAATGCCCTTCGGGCTCAAAAATGCCGGCGCAACATATCAGCGCATGATTCAGACATGTCTGGCAAACCAGATCGGCAAAACAGTGGAGGCATACATAGACGATGTGGTCGTCAAAAGCAAGCATGTCGAAACTCTAGTAGACGACTTGAGGCTCACATTCGATAATCTCCGAACATATAACAGAAAGCTCAACCCGGAAAAATGCGTTTTCGGCGTACCTGCCGGAAAGCTCTTGGGCTTCATTGTATCCGGTAGAGGAATTGAAGCAAACCGAGCCAAGATCCAAGCTATGTCACAATTGGATATCCCAAAAGACCTCAAACAAATACAAAAGGTTGACTAGATGCGTGGCGGCTCTAAGCCGCTTCATCTCCCATTTGGGAGAAAAGGCATTACCCCTTTATCGCCTCCTCCGGCGCACCGAACACTTCGAGTGGACGGATGCCGCCACGACCGGACTCGAAGAAATAAAAGCCACATTGGCAACAAACCCGGTCCTGGCCGCGCCCAATATGGGTGAACCAATGCTATTATACATTGTGGCAACTCATCAAGTTGTAAGCGCGGTGCTTGTTGTCAAACGAGAAACGGACGGACACAAGTTCCCTCTTCAAAAACAAGTTTACTACGTGTCCACTGTCCTAACTCCATGCAAGTCACGGTACCCGCATTATCAAAAGATAGCATACGCGGTGTTTATGGCATCCCGGAAGCTGCGACACTACTTTCAAGAGTGTTCAATAACATTAGCCTCCGAAGTACCCCTTAACGACATTATAAACAACCGCGACGCGGTGGGCCGGATCGCCAAATGGGCCATTGAGCTCCTCCCGTTCGACATAACCTATAAGCCATGGAGAGCTATTAAGTCGCAAGTTTTGGCCGACTTAAATGCCGCGAATGGACCGAAGCCGAACTCCGTAAAGAGTACGACGCATATTCCAACTGGATAATGCACTTCGACGGCTCCAAAATGTTGGCTGGCCTGGGAGATGGCATCGTCCTGACGTCCCCAACCAGAGATACAGTTCAATACGTACTCCAGATAATGTATACGGACTCCAACAACGCAGCCGAATATGAGGCCCTTCTACATGGTCTCCGGATGGCAGTCTCCATGGGCATTCAACGCCTAGAGGTGCGCGGGGATTCGAACCTCGCGATATCCCAAATAAATGGAGACTTTGATGCCAAGGATCCGAAAATGGCAGCCTATCGCAATATCGTCCTAAAAATGTCAGCTCGGTTTGAGGGGCTCGAATTTCATCATATAGCCCGGGACAACAACCAAGCAGCAGACGTGTTGGCATGCATCGGTAAAGCGCGATGCTGTCCCCCCCAACATCTTCCCGGAGAGGTTGTTCAAGCCATCCGTATCATGGGAGGAGAGTCCAAAATAACAAACCGGACCCAACCGACCGCCCCCACAATCAACATTACGACACGGTTGGGGGTTCTACCAACGAAATAACATCCTCAAATACGTAATAATGGCAGTCATTGCACCGTGGACAGAACCATTCCTAGCCTACCTAACCAGGCAGGAACTCCCGAGGACTTAAACGAGGCCCACTGCATAGTGCGGCGATCTAAAGCCTACAAAGTCCATGAGGGAGAGCTTTATAAGAAAAGCACGACCGGAGTCCTTCAAAGGTGTATCTCCGAAGAAGAAGGGCGGAATCTTCTGGCTGAAATACATGCCGAACTCGGCGGGCACCACGCCGCAGCCCGGGCCCTTGTAGGCAAGGCCTTCCGTACATGATTTTATTGGTCGACGGCCCGGGCAGATGCTCAGGACTTAGTCCAACGATGCGTCGGATGCCAGCTCTTTGCTAATCAGAGCCACATGCCACCCACCGCCCTCAAAACTATACCCATCACCTGGCCCTTCGCAGTGCAGGGGGCTTGACATGGTCGGACCCTTAAATGGGGAACCCACAAGCAAAAATACCCATCGGTCATGGTGGATAAATTCACCAAATGGATAGAGGCCAAGCCTGTCAAGACGGCCGAATCCGGACCGGTGATAGACTTCATATCAGGGGTCGTACACCGTTACGGCGTCCCCCACAGCATCATCACTGATAACGGCACGAACTTTACGGCCGACGAGGTCAAACTCTGGTGCAAAAACATGGGCATTAAGCTCGACTACGCCTCAGTCTATCACCCTCAAACTAATGGTCAAGTTGAGCGAGCAAATGGTCTAATTATGAGTGGCATCAAACCCAGATTAGTGCCGTCCCTCAAAGAATCTAACACGCACTGGGTAGAGGAGCTCGACTCCGTAGTCTGGGGGCTGCGGACCACTCCGAATCGCACGACCGGACTCACACCATTCTTTATGGTATACGGCGTAGAGGCGGTTCTGCCCTATGACATAATTCATGACTCACCTCGTGTGCGCATGTACGAAGAAAGAGAAGCCGAGCTCGATCGGCAGGATGGTTTGGACGCCTTGGAGGAGGAGCGTGACGTAGCAAAAGCCCGTTCCGCATTCTATCAATAGCAGGCTCGAAAATATCAAAGCAGAGAAGTACGGGCCAAAACTTACAATGTTGGCGAGCTAGTTCTACGCCTGCCGGACAAGAAAAAGGACAAACTAAGCCCAAATGGGAAGGTCCCTTTATCATCGACCAAGTCCAGACCGGTGGAGCGTACCGTCTGCGAGATGCATCGGATAACCGACTGGAGCCGAACCCATGGAACGCAGCACGTCTCCGAAGATTCTACGCCTAGCGCCGGATTCTCAGTTCGTCTCCTTCCTCTGTCCATATTTTACATTTTAGTTGTCTTCTATTTTTATCCTTCTCCCTCCTTTTTTTTCTTTCAATCCTTGGAAGGCTCGTTAGCGCATTGTTCGCACACCCTTGACGCGCTATCCACGCTCATTATACCTGGGGGCTTCTTTCACAGAAGCTTAATTATAAGGGCTTCATGCCCAATACATGTGTCACACTTCCGCATGTACCTTTTATTCACCATTATATGCATCGATATGACTTAAGTTTTGGCCAAGCTGGGTTGCCTGGCTCCTATGCTTACCCCTACGTTCCCGATTGTTCGGCTAGGTGGTAACGGGAGCACCTCTGCGATTGTTATTGCGGGTCAGCCGGATGTGTACCTCAGACTGGGTGAAGCCGAAAGCTAGCGTTCTTAAGAGAATATTCGGTCGGTGAACTAAAAGAAGATTTCTTACCTATTTATTTATCCGCCCCAGATGTTTTTTCTGCTTTTTCGCAGTCCGGACATGCACTTTAGGGCATGCCTCCCAGAAAAGGAACCCCTACGGAACTATTCTCCCCGGAAGATGTTTCTTACTAACCATGTAATATAACATAACTAGTTGGGCACTTGTCTGATAAAGCACTAATGACCCCTATGCCTGGTCTCCACGCATGCCCCGGTTTTTATATAACCGCGAGGGTATTCGGACATGCTCCGGACTATCGAGTCCCGAGGTTGAAGCGAAAAGGTCCGCTAAGACAAACGATCTACAATCCGGCTAGAAGGCATTTTACATGTCACTTTAAATTACATAGTCAATTTGACTGATTGTATTCCTCTTCAATGCCATCTAACAGGCTGTCTAGTCTACAGCCCTCATTGAATACTTTGCGCCAATTCTACCGGCCGTACACTAAGCTCAAAGGGATCTCCTTCCCATCGGGCCCCACAGTCCGACCTCGGCCATGTGGTTTGGGTCAGCCTTCGTATCGCGCGCCTTCACCATGGCCTGTGCCTCCTGGCGCCTTTGACGGCAGGCCGATATCTTCCATAATCGGAAGCGCCACCGCGCTCTGGAGCCTCTCTGCAAGCTCCCAAGGCCTTCGGCAGGGAGACAGATGGCCACAAGGCATGGGCGACGCCTTTCATCACCTGCCGAACTTCGCTCGTGCCAGTTGTGAGAGCTTCGAAGAAGGTCACCCGAGAACCGGGCATTTCCTCTGCAGGACGGCCTATGAGCATACCTACAGACATAACTCTGTTAGTCGACTTCCTCGCTGAACTCTTTTTTCAAAGTTCGTTTAAGCACTTACTAAAAATGCCGCGTCGAAGCCGCAGATTCTCCTTAACGGAGCCAGACAGCTGGGCACGAACATCTTTTAGCTCCTCACCCAGCTGGGTGTTGGCATCTTGGAGACTATTTTTCTCCTGCCTCACCCTCGTAAGCACGTTCTCGCCGGCCTTTAACCGGCGCAAGAGCTGTTGCTTGTCCGGATCTACCCCGGTGCCATCTGCAATGTCATTATCAGATCTATACATACGCCGCACTTCACAGCATACTTATCTTTTAAAAGTGTATGTTACCAGAAGGGGTCTCCTTGGCTTCCCCTGTCGCGGCTTGTGCGGCCTCAAGTTGGGCTTTGCACTCTTCAAGCTCCTGGGACAATCGGGTATTCTTTTCTGAAATATCCTGCACAATAAATGATCCTTAAATCAGTTATTCTAACTATTTTAAGTCTCGGGGGCTACTGGTATATATAACCATCAAATTTTCTCACCCGTATGTCTTTCACATACTGCTCCGTGGCTCGCTAGACCATTTTGAGCGGCACGGAGGTGCGCATCTCCAATTGAAGGCATCCAATGCCTCTTGGGAGAAACATGCGTCACGAAGAATTGTCCGGCGGCGCCTGTGATTCATGGCACTCTCCACCTCGGAGTTGGTGGCGGACAATCTGTCGGCATCCTCTGTCGGAGGAGCGTCCGACGCACGCCTAGTGTCTGCCTCCGCTTCTGGACATGGCTTTGAAGCTCGGCCGGGCGGAGGCTCGATTGGCAACCTCTCCGGATATAGTTGGCGAAGCGCTTTTTCCTGAAAAGAGCGCGAGCGTTAGTATGCCTTCCGGAATAAAACCTGGGAATAAGGCGACACACCATACCGTTGCGCCGGCGCTTCAGTCCGGACCGCACTTCTTTTTAGCCTGCTGGGCCGTGCTGCCCCTTGTTGGCTGGCCACCGCAGGTTCGGCCTTCCGCCTCAAGGGCTCCCCCTGCAAAACACCATTGATATACGGTGGTCAAAGATAAGCACGGAGGGATCATTTCCAAAGTATCGGGACTTCGGTCTCAATTAGCTGCGAGGCTGGAAATATTCCGGGGTAATCGGCCGTAATGGCAACTGTCGGTGTCAAAACCGGCAGATCTCGGGTAGGGGGTCCCGAACTGTGCGTCTAGGCGGATGGTAACAGGAGACAAGGGACACGATGTTTTTACCCAGGTTCGGGCCCTCTCGATGGAGGTAATACCCTACCCCGCTTGATTAATATTGATGATATGGGTAGTACAAGAGTAGATCTACCACGAGATCAAGGAGGCTAAACCCTAGAAGCTAGCCTATGGTATGATTGTTGTTCGTCCTATGGACTAAAACCCTCCGGTTTATATAGACACCGGATAGGTTAGGGTTACACAGAGTCGGTTACAATGGTAGGAGATCTACATATCCGTATCGCCAAGCTTGCCTTCCACGCCAAGGAAAGTCCCATCCGGACACGGGATGAAGTCTTCAATCTTCTATCTTCATAGTCTTGGAGTCCGGCCGTGACGATAGTCCGGCTATCCGGACACCCTAGTCCGGACTCCTCAAGAGCCCTGAACCAGGCTTCAATGACGATGAGTCCGGGCGTTGATTGTCTTCGGCATTGCGTAGGCGGGTTCCTCCTCCGAATACTTTATAGAAGGTTTTGAACACAAGGATAGTGTCCGGCTCTGCAAAACAAGTTCCACATAACACCGTAGAGAGAATAATTTTTGCACAGATCTGCTGACGTATTCCGTGGCGTGACATCATACCACGTCCAGGCCTTTATATGAATCGTTTTTTTCTTATTGTTCCACCTCAGCGTGTTTAGCGAGGCGGTTTCCTTGGCACATCTTATCAAAGCATAGATCGTGCCCCCTTATTCCGGGATTCTCATCAATACGGACGTGGGTAACCCAACCGTGCCCGTTGACCTGCCTCCTCTATCAAAGGCGAGTCCTAATCGACCATGGGGTGGGCTCTTGGTATTCAACCTCTTTATAATGAGACCAAGGCCCTCTTCTTTTTACACCCTCCATCGATTTCGCCTCGGCCGAGTTCCAACACCCAAAGCTTCAGATTCAGCGCTTGGACTCTCGACGATGTCCGGATCCGACCAAAGACGGTGATGGATGTCTTCCTCCGTCATAGAAGAAGATGTGCTAAAGCTACGCTGACGCTGGTATCTAACCGGCGAGATCTCGTGATAGGCTGCCTGCTCCAGGGCAGGTCATTCCCACTCCTGAGCCCGGCGAGAACGTGGTGTTCGTGTTCCACTTCCTTCGGGGTTTAGGCTTCCCGACGGATCCCTGCGTACGGGGGCTCATGTTTTATTATGGGCTTGATTTTCATGACTTGAGTCCGGAGTCCATCCTCCATATCTCGTCATTCATTGTCGTATGTGAGGCCTTCCTCCATATTACCCCCCACTTTGGGTTGTGGCTCAAGACCTTCAAGGTGGAGCCAAAGATGATCGAGGGACAACAAGCAGAATGCAGAGGGGCGGTTATAAGCAAATATGCTGATGCTCCGTGGCCCGAGGGCTCTTTTCAAGAGGAGCTTGGTTTGTGGCAACGAGAGTGGTTTTATATCACCGCTCCTAAGGGCACCAAATGGGCGGCGCCTCGCCTTCCGCTCAGGTCCACCACAGCGGCTGGCATCATGGGTCAACAAGGGGCTCGACTGGGGCCGTCCAAGGGCGTTCCCTTGCTGCAGGCCAGATTCGAGACCTCCAGGAAAGAGGGATCAATCTGGTCGCAGTGGCGCAAGTTATGGTGATCCGGCGCCTTCAGCCCTACAAACGTCGCCCCCTCCGCCTGTGGGAATTCAATCCGGAGGGACCACGAGCTCTCCAAAATTTTATGGGCACGACACCGTGGAGATGTATAAACTGTTCTTCGGATCACAAGAGAAGTGTCCGGACTTGACCGAGGACGCATGACTAAGCTACAATCGCCCAGATACTCAAGTAAGTAGTCTGGTAAACGAACAAACTGTTCATTCATTTATTATATATATATATGCCCTTTAAAGGAGCCGTTTATTGAACAGGAGTGGATAGCCAAGGCAAAGTTAATAAGGTGTCCGGCTCCCCTCCCCGAGACCACGCCGGATCCCATGCTGACCAAGATGTTGAAGGTCGCCTTTTGAAGAAGGCGAAGGGGGAGCGGGAAGCAACTGCCTCCGCGAAGGAGGCTATCAAGGAAGGAGGGATTAAGAGTCCCACCTTCCGAGGAGAGAAGAGGACCGCTTCGGAAGATCCGGAGGTCAAGGCCTCAAAGAGGGGAAGGGAATCTTCGGCAGAGAGTCCGGCGCTGGGAAGTAACCCAGCCGCATTATTTCCCCGAGGGGATCAGCCCTCCAGCGAGCCGTAAGTAAAAAGAAGGGGTCTTGTAGATAAGGAACATCCCTGTATTTATTCATGAAGATAACCGAAATTGTACCTTGTAGTTCGGACCTCAGCCCTTCTCAGCAGAGCTCGTCTTCGGGGGATCTTCTTCCAGAGATGATGGAGAGCAAAACACCTCCACTTGTTGCACCCTCATGTGAAGCTTACGACCCGGAGGTGTCGTTGCGGAGGGTTCCCCCAAGTCCGGCGGGGCCGGAAGGTCCGGCGCCAAGTGGCGTGCGGTCGGAGGAGCTGAAGGATCTGCTCGGGCGAGCGGCTATTTCAGAAGATCACCGTGCTCTAATGGGTACGGTGATTGAAAGAATTGCATCCGCGGAGAGCGGATTGCATGAAGCCGTCAGAAGCTTACTGACGGGGTTTGAGGTACGCAAAAATGATGTACTTTCTGACAGTTATGCATATAAAATGCGCCCTGTATAGATAGTAGCCCCTGAGACTCGGTATGTTGTCAAAATTGAGAATGTGCCGAGGATCAAATTCTTAGTTATAACATATCGCCGCTCCTAAACAGGTGGCGGGGCGTCCGGAGGCCAGCCGGACTGATGAATATGCCGAACTAAAGCGGCAACTTGACGAGGCGGATGCGGACATCGCGCTGGTCAATAAACAGTTTGACGAGTCACAAGGTATGCGACCTCTATGTGGACACCTTGTAAGGGAGCTTGACGCCCATGTCTTACTATTCATGTGCTTAATGCAGATGGTGCCGCTGCTGTGGAGGAGATGCGGGCAGAACTCGCCTGAGCGAAAGAGCAAGCCAGAATTAGTAATGCGGCCGCTTTAAAGGCGGCCGAAGAGCTAGAAGCTGAACGGGCTGCTCACTGCCGAAGCAAGGAGGAGATGGCCGATATGGCCAAAAAGTTAAGGAATACTATCGATCGCTGCGAGGTTCTTGAAAAAGAACGTCAAGCGGAACAAGAGGGCCTAAAGAAGGCCGCCACCGAATCCAAGAGTGCCCAATCAGCTTTGAGAGCTGCCAAGGAGGAGCTGAGTCAGGCCGGGGCAATTGCGGCTGGAAAACCGTTTCTGCTGCGGAGGAAATATACAGATCCAAAGTATGCTCAGTTGGATAAGTTGTGGAGTTCGGAGGATGCTTATCTGGACTTGGCGGCGAGCGCTGCGGACGTGGTTGAGCACTTCCGGGGCCAGAAGGGGCACAGAAGGGAAGAGCTATATTGGTCGCAATTCCATAGTCCGGAGCGTCCTTTGCCGATGACCGATCGGTTGGCCGAATGGGCGGAGCTGAATCGATTGTCCGAATTTGCCATGAAGCATGTCTTGACTCACTTGTGGCCGGACGGACCCCAGCCGAAGAGCTATTTTGGTTTAGTGCAGCAGTTTCTTGGTGCGGTGCAGCGTATCGACGAAATGAAGCGATCGGCGTGCATTGAGGAGCGCGGATGGCTTTTGCCCGTGTCAAGACATACCGGGCAGAGATGAAGGCCACCGACGTTGCATCCCATGATTCGGACAGAAGTTTAGTACTCAAGGAGCACTACTTTGAAGAAGTCCTGCCGGGCGCTCGTTTAATAGAGACGCAGTGCTCGAAGGATATTATGTTTAAATGACATGTATGATTTGTGAAAACAATGTTTCAATGTAATATAAGAGCTTTTTATACTTGCGCGTTCAAGTAGCAGACTACTCCCTGTGCGACCGTTTATGTATATGTATATATAACCTGAAAGATGGCAGTCCTTGGCTTCAGCCCCCACGCACATAGTGCGGGGGTGTTTGCAAAAAAAGCGCTTTTTCACACTTAATCCAACGTCTTGGTCCTGTTAAGGAGGTGATGGCGTAGCAAACCAGGCAACCGGACTATAATGCTTTATCACTTTCACTTAGCCATAGGAGTTCGAGGGTGGGGCTACTATATAGCCCACAGGGGCACCGCACTCTCCCGAATTCGAGTGCGTATGTGCCTGACCGAAAACCGGTCCTTCATTAATGCGGAGGAATCCTAAAAATTCCTGTGAGTCATCGAGTGGTTGACCAGTCTCTCGCTATATCATGACAGTCAGTTTTCGGCTTTCTCTACTGAGGTGCTCGCCCGACCGAACCGGGGCACAATCGCAGTAGTTCTCCTGGTGCCGCGTTAGCCGTGAAAACGGAACGTAAGGCAGCAAAACACAGGAGCCTGGCAACCCATCTTTTGACCAAAGACCTGATTGGGTGCTGATGCATATAAGGCCTAATCTCGAGACGCGAATACTCCCTCATGTATTCGGTCTTTTATGAAAATGGGCAGAATAATGCCCTAAGCCCCTTGTGTCCATGTACGAGCAAATTTTTTGGTGCGGCCAATGCCAAAGCACCAGCCTCCTCCTCGGTTATATTAAGGAACCGGGGGAATGTATATCAACAAGAGACAGTGAAAAAAGGTTTACGCAGGTCTTAATCTGAAAAGAATCCTTGCAACGGGTCCCTCTGCCGCGTCTGCGCTGTGTCTCCGTTGTGCCGATCACGGGCCAGGTGCAACACGTTGTTCATCTGTAAAAGAGAGGAACTTAGTTTGAAAGAAAAAGGATCGTGCGAAAGATGTACTTAATATTAAATAAACAGAGTACGGTTCGAATAATTGAATAAAATTGAGATCTATTATCTCTTGTTATACATGCATGCAGCCCCTCGTATGGGGGTATGCCGCTAGTAGGCGCCGGACTCGTCTAGCCGTGTCCGGGGTTTGGATGACCAATTTCAGGTTCTTTGCCTAGCAGAGCCGGATAGCCGTGGAGCTGTCAATGCAGTCTCCCCTTCTTCCGTGCTCGAGTAACACTTAATACTTCCTTTTAACGAGATGATGCCGCGTGGACCGGGCATTTTAAGTGTTAGAGATGCATAATGCGGTATTGCGTTAAAGCGGGCGAAAGCTTCGCGTCCTAATAGTGCTTGATGACTACTTTTAAACGGGGCGACATGGAAGAGTAACCTTTCGCGACGGAAGTTGTCGGATGAACCAAACACAACTTCTAGCAGTATGGAGCCCGTGTAAAGGGCATATGGGCCTGGCATTACTCCTTTAAAGGAGGTGTTGCTACGGCGAATTTTGGTTGGGTTTATCCCATCTTGCGGATTGTGTCCTGATATATCAGGTTTATGTCACTGCCGCCATCCATGAGGACATGTGTAAATTGGAATCCGTCGATTATAGGATCCAATATCAAGGCAGTCCATCCTGCATTCCGGATATTATCGGAATAGTCACGATGGTCGAAGGTGATTGGTTTTGACAACCAGCAGCGGCGCGCCTTTTAGTGGGCGCCGCTCTGTTTTTTCCCTTTGATCACGTGAAGTGAGTTTACTGTTTTGACCTCCTGTGGGAAAGTTTTTGTTTTCCGAGGCTCGCTTGTGGTGCTCGTAAATGCCGTCTTCACTTGGTGTGTCGAGCCCTTGTGTTCGGGCGTTCAGTCACGGACTGTTTGAAGACCCAACAATTTACGTGGGTATGGTTGGCAGGCCTCCCAGGAGTACTGTGGATTTGACATATCTTGTCCAAGATTTTGTTGAAGTTGGATAGCTCATCGCTATTCTCCTTAAGGGGCGGTTTTTTGTTGTTCTGCCGTGAGCTTTTGAATCCGGCGTTGACTGCCGTGCTCTTTGGACTGTTCCTTCTAATCCGGCGCTGGTCCTTGTTGCGCCGGGGTTTCCCGTCCATCCTTGATTTCGGATGTATTTGGGTCGCTGGTGCTGCATCTTGCTAGCCAGCTATCCTCTCCCGCACAAAAGCGGGTCATGAGGCTTGTTAATGCGGCCATTGTTCTAGGCTTTTCTTGGCCGAGGTGTCTGGCGAGCCATTCGTCTCGGACGTTGTGTTTGAAAGCTGCTAAGGCTTCGGCTCCGGACAGTCGACTATTTGGTTCTTTTTAGTAAGGAACCTGTTCCAGAATTTCCGGGCTGACTCTCCGGGCTGTTGAGTTATGTGACTTAGATCGTCTGCGTCCGGAGGGCGGACATAGATCCCCTGACAATTTGCCCGAAATGCATCCTCGAGCTCTTCCCGACTTCCAATGGTATTTTCGGGAGGCTCTTAAGCCAATGCCGAGCTGGCCCTTTGAGTTTAAGGGTAAGTATTTTATGGCGTGGAGATCATCTCCTCTAGCCATGTGTATGTGGAGGATGTAATCCTCAATCCAGACTCCAGGGTCTGTTGTTCCGTCGTATGCCTCTATGTTTACGGGTTTGAATCCTGCTGGAAATTCGTGATCCAGCATCTCGTCGGTGAAACATAGGGGGTGTGCGGCGCCCCTATATTTGGGTGTGCCGTGTTCTTCGGAATTTTGGCGTATTGCATTGCTTTGACGAGCATGCTTTCTTGGCCCATAGATGGACCTAACTGGGCCATCCTTTTGATGTGAATCCTTAAGCGGATCGCATATTGGCTTGTGTGCGGCACCATTCGCCGCTCTTTTTTGCCGTGAGGTCGTCCATCCGACCGGGTGGCCTTCTTACTTTTTAATTGCGGGGGCTCTAAGGCCTCCTCGTCGAATTCGGGCAGTAGCTTTCTTTTCGGGTAGCTCTTTGTTCGGTGTTGTCGCCGTGACTTATCTCAAGGGTGCTAAATACTTTGCTCCATCTGATCCCGAGTGCATCTTCCGCTGTTTTGAGCTTCCGCTTGCTTTTTCAGGCTACGTGATGGCGGCGAGCCTTTTGGAGGTCATTTTGCTCCAATGGTTTGTCCGGGCGTGAGATCGTCCGGTCTGTTGTCTTCGCCGGGGACAGATTGTTTATCCAAGTTGTCTTGTTCGGTCGATTGCTCGATAGCTTGTTCGTTGTCCACCGGTTCGCCCTGCTCTATGGCTGGGTCTTTGTTGAGGCGGGACTTTGTTCGGCGTTTACGTTGTCGTTTTGTCTGCTTTTCGAGAGATTTATCCTTCGCATCGTCCCGTTGTTCCGCGTCTTCATTTCCTTTAGGTGTATCCACCATGTATACATCATGGGATGAGGTTGTCCAACATCCTATAGGTGCTGGTTCATTGTTGTCTCCTACATCGTCGTCCATACCGTCGATGTCTTCGGAGTCGAAATCGAGCACGTCGTGTAAGCTTTCGACAGTGGCTATGAAGTGGGTGGTGGGTGGGCATTGAATTTCTTCATCGTCCGCATCCCAACCTTCCTGACCGTAACCCGGCCAGGGCTCTCCGGATAAACAGAGAGACTTTGGTGAATTCAGGATGTCGCCAAAGGGCGAGTGCTGAAAGATATCCGCGACCGTGAACTCCATAACGGGCGCCCAATCGGATTCGATTGGCAAGGGCGCGGAGGGTTCGGAGTCCGGAGAGGAGTCCGGCACCCTGGAGTCGAGGTCTTCGCAAAGAGGCGAGGATGGAGTTCGCTCGATCGCCAGAGAGATTGTAGCCCCGAGGCGGTGTCCAACCACTCGTCCTCGATCGGGAATCCGACCGGATCAAGGGTCGGAGGCGGATCTTTGATGCGGCCTCCGTGGCAATCGCTCGGCCCAGAGCTAGATCATGCCCATCGAGACAAGGCGGGCGCTTAGCTGCGGCTCGAATCCGTCGAAGATCAAGTCCTCGCGGATATCGGCCGTATAGTTTAAACTTCCAAATTTGACCTGATGGCTGGGGCGTAGCTTTCGATCTGCTTCCGGATGGCCAAGCGAGTTGGCCCTTGATGCAAAGCCGCGGACACGAAGATCTGTCCGGGAGAAAAGTCTCACCTGGACCGCGTCGTTGTTGATGATCGAAGGAGCCATCGGGCCTATCGGTGACAAATACAGAGGAACTCTCAATGAAAGCACCAATGTCGGTGTCAAAACCGCGGATCTCGGTAGGGGGTCCCGAACTGTGCGTCTAGGCGGATGGTAACATGAGACAAGGGACACGCTGTTTTTACCTGTGTTCGGGCCCTCTCGATGGAGGTAATACCCTACTCCGCTTGATTAATATTGATGATATGGGTAGTACAAGAGTAGATCTACCACGAGATCAAGGAGGCTAAACCCTAGAAGCTAGCCTATGGTATGATTGTTGTTCGTCCTATGGACTAAAACCCTCTAGTTTATATAGACACTGGATAGGTTAGGGTTACACAGAGTCGGTTACAATGGTAGGAGATCTACATATCCGTATCGCCAAGCTTGCCTTCCACGCCAAGGAAAGTCCCATCCGGACACGGGACGAAGTCTTCAATCTTGTATCTTCATAGTCTTGGAGTCCGGCCGTGACGATAGTCCGGCTATCCGGACACCCCCTAGTCCGGGACTCCCTCAGCAACCAAGGCATTGTCGACGCTCAGTTGGTAAAATACCCCATCGATCAGCTCCACAGATATGTCCGGATCCTCTTGGGAGGCCGGATCGAGGGACCGTTCCGGATCCTCAGGTTGTGGAGGTGGGCTGTTTATATCCTTTACGGCCCGACGCAATTCCTGCGTCAAAATCACAAGATAAGGTACTTAACTATGGGAACATAGAACGGATGGGCATAAAGAAATGTCCGCTTACCCAGCTTGGAGGATTGTTCATAGAAAACCCGTCCTGAGGATTGACGCGAAGAAATTCTTCCTCTTCTCCCTTGTACAATGCGTACAAGATCTTCATCAGATCGGCGACCGATCCCGGACCCTTACGGCCATGACGGGTGGCATCATCCTCCCCATTAAAATCCCACATGGGGTGGCCCCTATACTGGAGCGGCTGCACTCTCCGCATAATGCATGTGGCCATGACCCCGATCATGGTCAATCCGGAATGAGCCAACAACCTTATTCGGCTCATCAGGTAAAGGACGTCCCTGTCATTCTCCCTTTGGGAGCTCCGTGGACGCCTGCTTAGGCGTTTCTTCAAGGAGCATTACTGAACTCCGGGAGGCTGATCCGGACAGGGTCCGGCAAGGGGACGTCTTCTATATAAAACCATTCCGAAGGCCAGTCTTCGGACGCCTTCTTCGGGGTTCCGGATAGATACCCGGTCCCGGCGATGCGCCATAGTTGGGCTTCGCCCACTTGATATATTGACCCCTCCTGAGAACGGGGTACGAGGCGTAACAGCCTCTTCCACGGTAGCGAAAATGAGCCTCGATGCCCAAAAATAGCTCGCAAAGGGCCACGAAGCCCACAATATGAAGAATGGAGGCAGGCGTAAGGTTGTGCAACAGGAGGCCATAGAAATCCAGGAGCCCCCGGAGAAACAGATGAATTGGAAATCCGAGCCCTCATATAAAATAAGGGACAAGGCATACCCGCTCTCCTTGGGAGGGACTGGGGACGCTCTCCGCTTGTTTTAGGCCCTTATAGGTGGCGAGTCCGGCTCGAACCGGAACCATGAAGGCTGGGGGAAGAAACCCCTCGGTTTGGAGCGTCACTAACTCGCTGTGCAGGACGGAGCATCTCTCCCAATCTCCAGGCTGAGGACTAGGAGGGCGAGAGGAGGAGCCGCGTCGACTGTCCATGATGGAATGGGTTTCTGTCAGATGCGCTCCGATGAAAGCTCGTGAAGGGAAGGTGGTGTGATTTGGATCTAGATCCTCGTTGCTTATATAGGCAGCTCATTTGCGCAGCTACGGAGATAAATGTAAAAATACCCTGGCTTTTCGCATTCGTTCAACACGTGGAAGATGGTCATTATTGGGCGTGGAAGCCAAGGAGCGCGATGTTTACAAGAAGCCGGACACTATTCAAACAGGGACACAGGATTTGGAGAAGAACCCGCCTTGCAATGCCGAAGACAATCTACGCGCCGGACTCGTTGTCATTGAAGCCTGGTTCGGGGGCTACTGAGGGAGTCCCGGATTAGGGGGTGTCCGGATAGCCGGACTATAACCTTTGGCCGGTCTCCTGGACTACAAAGATACAAGATTTAGGACTTCGTCCCGTGTCCGGATGGGACTTTCCTTGGCGTGGAAGGCAATCTTGGCGATACGGATATGTAGATCTCCTACCATTGTAACCGACTCTGTGTAACCCTAACCCTATTCGGTGCCTATATAAACCGGAGGGTTTTAGTCTCTAGGATGAACAACAATCATACCATAGGCTATCTTCCAGGGTTTAGCCTCTCTGATCTCGTGGTAGATCTACTCTTGTACTACCCATATCATCAATATTAATCAAGGTGAGTAGGGTTTTACCTCCATCGAGAGGGCCCGAACCTGGGTAAAAACATCGTGTCCCTTGTCTCCTGTTACCATCCGCCTAGACGCACAGTTCGGGACCCCCTACCCGAGATCCGGCGGTTTTGACACCGACAGGTATCATCGCCTGTTCTCACGAACAGCGAGGTCATCAGTATTGGCCGTCCTTTGACGCCAATCTCACAAGATGCCTCATGGGCTGATCGCCCCCAACCAGAAACTCCAAATCAAGACTCACCAAGTACACCCCGTCCTTCACCAGTGCCAGTCATCAGCCCCATTTCAAATGATGATGACTACATGGAGACCACACCGTCACCAAAAGCGTCGCCCGTGTTCCAACGGCTTCGCAAAGGCCTGAGGCCATTCGTCTCCATGACTACCATCACAGAAGAAGACTCAAACTTGTCCAGCTCAGTGGCACGCCAAGTGTTCCCTGAAGACAATCCTTCTGTGACGGTCCCAGTGTGTGAAGCTAATGTTGCTAAAGACAATCCGGCTGCATCAGCTGAAGAAAGACAAGAAGAAGATCATGTCGCTACTCCCCCTACCACTCAAGAAGTTGTTCTAGAAGAGAACGTGTCTGTGCCCGACCCTCTAGCTACTCAACTGGAGGTTGAGAATACTGAGGCTGCCACCAATAACACTACTGAAGCCAATGCCGTTGTCATGGCTGAAGACACTGTGGAGCCTGCACTGAACACTGTGTCAGAAGCCAATGAAGCCAATGATGCACCTGCAACTAATGTGCAGCCAGACGCCTCTGTTGATGCCACTGCTCCTGTTCCGCCACCAAGGCCACATACTATCGAGCAAGCATACACCTATGGCCAGCTAATCACTGTCTAATGGCCTCTTCTGGTTCCTCCACCTGCTGCTGGTCCTCAATTTGATTACCACATCGAGCATGCCCTCGTGTTCGAAGCCAAAGCCAAGACTGCCTGTGTTCCTGTGGACTGCCACTTCACCAGGGTCCTTCAATGCTAATGGCTTCAAAGCGCACAACACCTTCTTTGATAGTGCCAAGAACCCCTACTCAAGGCCAACGATTTCATCTGATCGGTTCTGGAGCTATCAGTAGCGCAGTTATTACTCATGCATTTTATACAATCAAGGTCACATATTCCCACATATGCATCTTGACACTGAAGCCATAACTGGCCTGCCCTGTTTGGAAGAAGCGATGGATTGCTTCAGAGAGTCTGGCTTATTGCAGTTCGTCACTGACAAGGAGCACTTGAATGAAGAACGGCTGCTCCAATTCTATGCCACCCTTCATATTCGTGGCTACAACAGGGATCCGAAGACATGGGTCCTTGAGTGGATGACAGGAAATGTCCATCATGAAGCCAAAGCTCTTGATGTCATTGAGCTTACTGGCCTTCCCACCTGGTGATCTATATGAACCTGGTTGTCGACTTCACAAAGGCTGCTCTGGAGAGAATTTTTCACAAGCCTGAACCCGACATGAGCCAGATGCTAAGCATGATGAAGCCTTTGCCTCCAGATGCAGAATATCCTAAGGAGTTCCTTCTTGAAGACCTTGAGTATCTGCCACATACCATCTATCACATTATACGGCGAGCTCTTTGGCCCATCAAAGACATTCTCCACATGCTAAGATGGAAGGTGCAATGAAGACCTTGGTCTTCCATATTCTCCACGGCAAATGCTTCAATGCACAAGACTTCTTTATTCGCCAACTTGCTGCATCAGGATCTGACATCTTTGGTCTGAAGTTCTATGCTCCCTGGATCATGCGTCTGATCAAGCTCCACTCTGCCTTCAACTATCAGCCCTCTGCACGCAACCATATCATCTTTTTGCCAGAGGTTGATATGTCTGTTGAAGCCATCTACCCAGAGCCTGCCAAGGAGCCAATTCATCTTCACAATGCAGATCACCAAAGCTTCACTCAGCCCATTGAAGGAGTACTGGCTGCCACTCGTGTTTATCCCCTGGCTGCTACTACGCGTGCACCTCACCGTGCCCACACTGAAGCCACTGAAAGCACAATTGCTCAACGGCCTCGCAAGCGATCCCGTGTGCTCAATGACCGCGAGCTTCTTGTGGCCTTGCATCAGAAACAAGATAAGCATCATTACTAGCAGAAACGACAAATGCAAAGCCTCTTGGTGGATATCAATCGCATTCGCAATCTTGCCACCAAGAATGCCTTTGTCACTCACGGAACCTGTCGAAGGACTTGGAAGGGTTTGGCACTACTCAGTGCTGAAGCTGATCTTCAAGACGATGGATTCACCGAAAGATTCAAGTTTGACTCCACTCCTCCAAGGAATATTGTTTTACGTCGCACCCCGTCTCTTGAAGACTCTGATTATTCCTCCTCCGCTGCAACCGTGAATGCTAGAGTGATCGATGATCAAGATGATGCTACTTCGCCACCTCCAACACGTAACTATTAATCGCACCAAGTTCGCTCTGCACCGCCAAAACCCGACACCGACCTGCATCTTCTCCTACTCCTTCAGGAACGGTAGAGACTCTATGTCTTCAAACCTTTTGGTCCCATCTTGACAAAAGGGGGAGAAGCATATGAGTTGATAGTCTTCAAGCGGGTCCATATGGGCGGTTGCTTTATATTTTGCCTAGTGTTTACAACTCTTGATCTTGATACATTTGGTTCTCTGAGTTGTAACACTTAAACTCGATGGTCGTCTGCTACTCATTTGCTATTTTGTGATGAGATGATAAATTCCGCATGTGCGATGATAACTTCCACACTTAGTCATTTTGCAAACGTCCATTTTTCATTATGCATGTCATTATGTTCGTTATATCAAATCATGCATGATGAATTGTCTTCATAAGTTGAAGAGGGTCTCCACAAGTACAACCCACCATGTGCATTTGCATTCCAAAAGCAAATTACTATATGCACATCTTCAGGGGAGCCTTTTGCTACTTATGAAGACAATACCTTATCCTTTACAATTTCACATATTTTTATCCCCGTTGAAAACTTCAACCAGTTTGTCATCAATCACCAAAAAGGGGGAGATTGTAAGTGCATTGACGACAAACCTGGTTGAGGGACTAATGTGTTTGTGAGAATTGCAGGACAACGCAGGTAGTAGTCCCTCCTTGATTCGGTTTACCTACCGGAGATGACCCCTAAAAATGTGTGAAGACATTGAAGACAATGGTGGTATATGAAGATATTCACATTGAAGACTATGACACAAGAAGACATTGAGTGAAGACTATGGAGCGCGAAGACTTAGTTGTTTCGTTGTTTCCTTTTCTTCTTTGTTGAGTCATAGGAACCACCGCCTTTGTTAAGTGGGGTCCAAGTGAACAAAGTCAGAGTGACTGAAGTGATGCTCAAACCAAATCCTATGTCTTCGAGCGAAGATAATGAGAGAAAATATTATCCTGTGTCGGATAAGTCAGCCTTACTTGTAGCCCAAGTCATGCTGCCGCGTGTGTTTGAAATCTGACTGTTGCGACACGTGTCAGTTCCTTAGTGACCCAGGGTCATTTCGGACAAATCCGGTCGGGTTGCCCAGTGGCTATAAATAGCCCACTGTCGGTGTCAAAACCGGCGGATCTCGGGTAGGGGGTCCCGTACTGTGCGTCTAGGCGGATGGTAACAGGAGACAAGGGACACGTTGTTTTACCCAGGTTCGGGCCCTCTTAATGGAGGTAAAACCCTACGTCCTGCTAGATTAATATTGATGATGTGTGTTACAAGAGTGGATCTACCACGAGATCAAGGAGGCTAAACCCTAGAAGCTAGCCTATGGTATGATTGTTGTTCGTCCTATGGACTAAAACCCTCCGGTTTATATAGACACCGGATAGGGTTAGGGTTACACAGAGTCGGTTACAATGGTAGGAGATCTACATATCCGTATCGCCAAGCTTGCCTTCCACGCCAAGGAAAGTCCCATGCGGACACGGGACGAAGTCTTCAATCTTCTATCTTCATAGTCTTGGAGTCCGGCCGATGATGATAGTTCGGCTATCCGGACACCCCCTAGTCCAGAACTCCCTCAGTAGCCCCTGAACCAGGCTTCAATGATGACGAGTCCGGCGCGCATGTTGTCTTCGGCATTGCAAGGCGGGTTCTTCCTCCAAATAATTCATAGAAGATTGTGAACACCAGGATAGTGTCCGGCTCTGCAAAAATAAATTCCACATACCACCGTAGAGAGAATAATACTACACAAGATCAATCTGCTGACGTATTTTGTGGTGTGACGTCGCACCACTACCAAGCCTTTATTCAAATCGTTTTTATTGTTCCACCTCAGCGCGTTTAGCGAAGCGGTTTCCTTGGCACGTCTTGTCAAAGCAGAGATCGTGTTCCCCTTATTCCGGGATTCCCATCAATACGGACGTGGGTAACCCAACCGCGCCATTGATTGTGACGCTTGGGAGATAAGCGAGTTTTACCAGGCCGGTGGGGACATATGTTTTTGTCCGCCCATATAAGGGGATAAAGATCCAACCTTTTTACATGCGCCTTCTTCCTCCTTAGCTTATCCATCTCCGCGAACTCGAGCTCCAGCGCCCAAGTCCGCACTTCTCACCTCAACCTTCTCCAACTATGTCCGGAGCGGGAGGTAAGTGGATGGCCTCCTCCGTCACGGAGGGTCGATCAGAAGCTGCGCGACGCCGGATATCTGTCCAAGAATATCGCCAAGATCGGCTCCCGACGAGGGAGAGCTCGTCCCCAACCCAGTGCCCCATGAGAGGGTAGTATTTCTTCCCCATTTCCTCCATGGACTGGGCTTCCCGCTTCATCCCTTTGTCCAGGGGCTCATGTTCTACTACGGCCTAGATTTCCATGATCGGCCCAATTTCATCCTCAACATCTCGACGTTTATAAATGCGTGTGCGAGGCATTCCTCTGCATCCAGCCCCACTTCGGCTTGTGGTCAAGACCTTGATGTCAAGCGAAGGTTGTGAAGGGCAGCCAAAGCGGAGTCGAGGCGCCATGGTGGCGGGATGTCCCACATTACGTGGGCTGGAGGGCACTTTCGTGGAAACCATCAAGGGGTGGCAATCGGGGTGGTTCTACATCACCGAGCCGCGTGACCACTGATTGGGCAGCGCCCTGAATTCAGATCTAGCATCCCCACACGGCTCACCTCACGGAAAGAGAGTGGCGGATTTGGGGATTCGGAAGAGCTGACGGACTCCAAGCACTGTATCCGAAGCTGGTGGACAAGAAGCTCAAGCTTGTCAACGTAGTCGAGTCATGCTCATCCACCGGATTCTCCCGTGCAATGACGGGGCTTTAATATGTGGGAGTTTGATCCGGCGCAGCACGGACCACTGGCGGGCTCTTTGACACTACGTCTGAAGATGTCCGGAAGGTGCTGTTCAAGGCGCTGAAGCTCCTGCATCCGCCATCGAAGATCGCGGATTACTGCTCGCGGCGTCCGGTGACGAGGTAAGTGATTTCACCACTTGTTTTTCATAGTTTGGCTCTATGCGGGATCTAAACTCCCTTTACCTTTGACAGGAATGGCTGGCGAAGGCCGAACGGATTACCTGTCCGGCCCCATTGCCAGAGGACCCAGCGGACGCCCGCCTAATGGGGCTGCTGGCTCCGGCACCCCACATGGTGCCGGAGAAGAAGGCCAAGAAGACGGCCACGGGGACTCGGAAGAGTTCCCGTTTTCAGGTGCCATCATCCGAGGCCGACTCCTCCCACCAAGGTGAGGAGGAGAAGAAGAAAGCCTCTCCCCCAGCGGGGGGAGGAAAGAAAAGGAAGGCCTCCCCAACAAGGGAGGCCGAAGGGTCCAAGAAGGGAAAAACTCCTCCTCCGGACTGCTCCGCCAACGCCAGTGACGACGACTGGCATCCAAGGGCCAAGCCCCTGGCAAGATCGTAAGTATCCGGACTCCCGAATAACTTCAAGGTTTTTATTTTCGCCACATACTGTCTTTCTAATGCCGCATACAACCCTGCAGTCCGCCCAAGGATGATCTTCCCGTTCGCCGAAATCGGCGGGTCCTTGGGTGCGTCGGATATGGATTCCCTTCCGTCTGCCTCCACCCCCGTGCCGCGGATGACGCCGAGGTGGGATCCCAGAAAAGGACCCACCAGGAGGAGGAGGCCCCGGAGGTGTCACAGGACACCCTCCCGGACTGTGCACCGGAATCAGCCCCGGAGGCCACAGTGGCTCCGGAGTCCGGCAGGCGACCCCTTTGTAACAAGGGCAAGACCGAGACGCCGGCCGCCTCCGTCCAACCGGAGGTGCCGGATAATTTGCTGGAGGCGCTCAACGGCGCTTCCATCAAAGAGGAACACCGCACTGTTATGAGTGCGGTGATTCGAAGGTTCACTCGCCAAGAGCGGGCTGACCAAGCCTGCAGAGCCTTCTAACAGGCTTTGAGGTAAGAATTTCAATATATGTAAAATGGTACCGCATAGACAGTAGCCCTTGATGCTCGGTTCGGTGTTCGGAAAGAAAAGCCGGACTGAGGATCTTTAGAAAGATAAACTCAGGAGTCATAAAAAATATGTCAATATGGGATTGCAGGCTGTGCTGCTGACCTCCGCCGCACTGACTACGGAGGTCAATAATTTGAAGAAAAACCTTGAGCGGTCCGAGAATGAGCTCGGTCATGCCAAGAAGCAGCTCGAGGAAAAAGAAGGTGAGTAATACCTTATGAAAATTGTACCTTACAGAAAAGGATTTGGTTGCAAGAAAAAATGACAAGGATGTCGGGGAAGCTGATCGTCGCCCACGAACACCTATGGGACCTGGATCCCTTGTGGTTCAGAGGGGGGCGGAGGATGCACAAAGAGCGGATCGAAGCAATGCACACGAGCAGATTTACCCAGCTTCGGAGCTCTCCGGAGAGATAATACTCCTACTGCTGCTTAGTGGATTATAGTGTTCTTGCTAGGGAGCAATGGGAGCTACAAAACCTAGCTTGAGTGTGTCTAGTCTCTAGTGAATCGAACGGAACCGAACCGAGCCGAACCCTTTCTACGTTGCACTTGGGCCTCCTTTTATAGGCACAAGGGGTCACCACAGGTGGCAACACGTAGGAGGGTACAAATGTAAAAACAGTGGTTGGTACACCAAACTGTACAGTACACAGTGATCTATACCTAACTCTGACGGCAACGGACAAGAGTAATTAATGCCCGTCTCAGTCGCCTGAACAGTGTAACAGGGACCGTCAAGCGCCCCTCCGTTTGCCACGATGGTAGCCTATCAGCGCCACTTATCGCTGCTCCCCGCTGGATGCACAGCCCATCGACACGCGCCCCTGGGGAAGCCCCGCGGCGACACGTTGGCGGATGAGCTGGAGCGGAGATGAAGAGAGGTTACCTGCCCCGGCAAGTGCCTTGCCGCGACAGGAAACTTGTCGCGCCTGGGAGCTAGGCGCCCACCAGGCCTTCCCGGCAAGCTCCTCTTGCCGTGGCCTTGTTTCCTTCGTGCCTTGAGTGGTCTTCCCGGCGAGCTCCTCTCGCCGGGGTCTTGATTATTTTGTTCTTGAATGGCTCCAAAGGAGCTGCTGAGGATCTTGGCGGTCACCAGATCAGCCCTGCCGCGGGGTGCTGCAACTGCCCGTGCACGAGTTCGGGAAACTAGGGTACCCCTACTATAGTACACCGACAAGAGCCCCCGGGCCTGGGCCACGCACGGCGCCAAGCTCTGTTGGGCCAGGCCCAAAACAGTGCACAGGCGCGCGCGGTCTGGATTACGCCATTACTCGCCTTGGACCCACCACGTCTCCCACGTACAGCACGCACCGGACGTGGCATCGTGGGGGAGAACGTGGGGCTTTCTTTAATGGGAAAGATCGGAACGCCCGTCCCCTCCCCCTTTATAAGCAGGGGGAGCAGGGGCAGAGCGCCCACTTGCCCGAGCTGTCACATCAGAAACCTCCGCCGCATCCCCCTTTCTCCTTGAGCCCAAAGAGAAGCGACGCTCCGCCCCCTCCATTGCCACCGGTGCCACCAACGCCATCGTCTTCCTCCATCACCTCCGCCATGGCTCCGAAAGCCGATAAGGGCAAAGGGGTGAAATCAGCCGAGGCGCAGCGGCTCGCGGCGCTGTGGAAGGAGAAGGCCCTCTTCGATCCCCTGCTCGACAAGAAGGAGCTGCGGGAGGCGTACTATCTTTTCTGGTCGACGGCGACGCGGTCGCACCCGCGAACGAGGGTGATCTCCGCCGCCACTTCCGATAAGGTCTCCATCGGGTACCCCTTCTTCGCGATTTTCTTCCACTGCGGGCTCTGCCCGCCCTTTTTTGAATTTTTCTGTGATGTCATGAATACCTATGGCCTCCACCTCCTTGACTTCACCCCCAACGCCGTTCTTACCATGGCCGTTTTCGCACACCTCTGCGAGAACTTTGTCGGGGTCCACCCAAACGTAGCACTCTTCCGCCATTACTTCATGCCCCGCGTAGAGAGAGGAGAGCCGCTTGCCGGAGGAATCGCATGGATATCCAGGATCGGCAAGAAGGAAGTGTATCTTGACGGAGAGTTGCGCAGCAAGTGGGAGGAGTGGAGAGCTGACTGGTGTTGGATCTTAGAGGAGGAGCCACAACATTTTACTGCCCTGCGCAAAACCCCCATAGTGCGCGGCAATGGCTGGAGCAACTTGGCGCTGGAGGACGCCAAGTTGAAGATTGCCGTGACTAGGATTCTGCGTCTCCGGCAAGCAGGGCTTACCGTAGGAGCAGTCGGCGCGGACTTCCTTCGCCGCCGCATTGCGCCCTTGCAGGAGAGAGGGAGGCCTGCTTGGGAGTTCCAGAACGCGGCGGACATCATGAGGCTGCGCCCGGGTCTGAATTGGAATTTTACCACCTTGGAGCTTGATGGCATGTTGCGGGATCTGTTCAAGCCTGATGCAGATCATCCTGAGTGGTGCATGTTGCCGAGGGGAATCGTGCCCTTGTGCAACAACTCGTCGCTTGAACGCATCCGCGCGATGATGCCGTTGTGCGATTCCCATGGAATCGTTCCAACTTGGCAGGAGCCCGCCGACGACGTGGTGCAGCAATTCTTCGACACCTTGATGGAGGTGCCAATCCGCGCCGACGAGCAGAGGCGGCTCACCCGCGACACCACCGATCAGGAGATGGCGCGGATCGCCACAAGGTTGGAGGAGGCGGCAGAGGCTGTCGCCGCCGGCAAGTTTGGGTTCACTGTCGAAGAGGCAGAGAAGGCCGAGGCGGCAAGCCTTGCCGACCAGGAGGAGTTTGTCGGTGAGGAGGAGCAAACCGAGCCCGCCGACGAGCCGAGCGAGCCTGCCGGGGGCGCCTCTCCTCCGCCGTCAAGCAGCTTGCCGCAGGAGGAGCCTGCTGCTCCGCCAAGGAGACGCCTTCGCAAGACTGGAGAAGTGGCGGGGCGGCATACGGTGCAACAGCCGCCCCGCCGCCCGATGCGCTCCACCATGGCAAGCACTGTTGCCGCAGGAGCGCCTCGTTCCGCCACGGCGAAGGGCGCGGGGTCTTCTGGAGTCGCGGCCCCTGCACCCGCCAAGCGTCCGAGGGAATCTTCTCCCCCAATTCGTCGTGCCAAAGCGGAGTTTGACCTCTCCGCCCTCAGCTCCGAGGAAGAAGAGGAAGAGTAAGATCTTGTCGCTGCTACTTGTAATCTTCCAATCTGTTGCTTTATTTTATATCTGACTGGCTTCACTCTGAACTTTCTCCTTCTTCAGGACGCTGGATCAGAGGGCGTCGAAGAGAGCCAAGACTCCGGTGGTTGTTGTCTCCGATGACTCCCCTGTGGCGACAGGAGGCACGTCAGGGACTCCCTTGCCGGATCCGGATACCCTTCAACAGAGCAGCCCCCAGCACAGCCCCCAGCGTAAGTGTTTGGTTCACTTCTCATGGTTAGGTGTGCTTGGGTGCTCTTCCGTCACTGATATCTGGTTTGTTGAATTATGTAGGAGCAGAGCAGTCTCATCAGGAGGTTCCGGAGGCCGCTCCCGAGGTCCTGCTTGCTTCAACTACGCCACCAAGGGAGAAGTCTCCGCCAAGGGAGCGCTCTCCGGCAAGGGAGGCCTCTCCGACAAGGGGATCTTCTCCGGCAAGGGCCAGCGCCGACAACCCTCCGGTGGTGGAGACCACGGCAGTAGACCCAACTGCAGGTAATCTTCTTGTTTGAGAATTTCCCTTGGGTCCTTTTCTTTTGTTCTTCTTCTGCGATCATTTGCTTGACTTGTTCTTTCTTTTTCTGACCATCAGATCCACCCGCCGGAGATCCGATGGAGACTGAGGCTGCCGACGAGGAGGAAGCCCGCGGCGACAATGTTGATGCCGCCAACATGGAGGAGGAGGCCGGTGCCGATGGGTCCGCCGGCGAGGAGGCCGCCAAGGCTGCTGGCGCAGAGGCTAGGGAGGGATCTGGTGGTTGCACTGACGGCCCTGAGGCCGTAGGAGCGCCAGGCGCTGCATCGACCGCCGATCCTCCTGCCACCGATGCCGCGCCAGACTCCGAAGAGCCCCAGCCCGCGCCCACCAAGGCCGGGCGAGGGTGTCTTTATCAAGCTCCCATGGGCATCAAGCTCCAGGGCACCGGCAGAAGGAGAAACCTTCGACGCAGAACTGCTCGCCTCCGCTGGGCTGTCGCTGGTTGACGTTCCGAACAGCAGCAGCGGTGAGCCTGAGGAGGAGCAGCTGCTAAGGAAGTTGGTGTCGCTCTACCGCGCCCGACAAGACAAGCTGGAATCCAGGGAGGCGCTTGTCGCGAGGGCGGGAGCTGACTTGGAGAAACGCGCGGAAGAGCTCCGGAGCGCCAACAAAGAAACTCTCCGGGATATAAGAGAGGCGCGGGAGCAGCTTGCTGAGGAGCGCACGGCCTTTATCTTGGAGAAGGCCAAGGTCGAGGAGCAGCAGAGGCTTGCCGGCGAGAAGCTCTCCACGCAAGAAGGTGAGCTGGCGCAGCGGAAGATCAACCTCGACAACTATGAGGAAGATCTCGCCGGCGCTGGCAAATGATTAGCGGGCCACTTCAGGAGGCAAAAGATGCTGCTGCAGCTGCCGAGGCCGCCAAGAAGGAATTGGAAACGAGGGTGGCTCAGCTGGAGTCCACCCTTAAGAAGAGCGTCGAGGAGGTCGCCGGGTTGAAGCGTGAGCGTGAGAAGGACGCCTACACCCTCGGCGAGCTGTAGGGTCGTTTTGCTGAGAAGGTCAAAGAGCTCGATCCGCCAAGGATGCCAAGGCGGATCTGGAGCTGAAGCTGACCACCCTGACGGAGACGTTGGATGGCGCCAAGGAGCGGGAAACGGGCCTGCTGGAGAAGATCAAGGCCACCGAGGAGTTGCTGTCGAATGCTGTGACTGCCCAGAATAATCTCAGACAGCATAATGCACTGGACAGAAGGTCTTGTGGACACCGCCGCTGGCATCCATAATGAGCTGATGGAGCTGGGGATGGTGGATCTTGGGTACTCCACCGACGAGAACCTCCAACCAAGCGTCAAGCTCAGTCTATTCTTCAAGGGCGTGTTGACGGGTCTCCAGCGGCTCCGGGAGGAGATCCCAAAGCAGCTGGCGGAGGAGTCGCGCCAAGTCTGCGCCGAGGCTCTCCAGGAGGTGTTGATGAAGGTGGCCTTCCGCAATCCAGGCGTCGACTTCACCAAAGCCTTCAAGTCCCTGCCTTCATCCGCTGACGTTGAAGCGCTCAAGGCCCTTGTCGCACCCATTGTGGACAGGGTGAGCAGAGTCAAGAGGCTCGATGGCGACCGCGTGGATTAGGCCGCCAAGCTTATCTTTCTCTTGTCGCTGTAGATCATTTTTAGGCGAAAAATTTATTAGATCTGCGACAAGTTATTATGTAATATACACTATCTTAGGCAATCGAATGCAATGTTATTTTCCTTTACTTGACTCCTTCCCTTGTATGTTTGTTCCCTACGCTTTAAGGGAAACTTGTCGGTGCAAACACCTTTGTCGCGAGCGCTGAGTGCGGAACTTCAGCAGCCTGCTGGCGATGCCGCCTCCGACAAGCAACCTTGTCGCAACTAGGTGCAGCACGCTTAAGTTGTTGAGCAGACTCGAAATAAAGTAAGGGCGCAAGCTAGCCGCGAATTGGTTCCTCCGCGCACAGGTTTTCCATACAAAGTACTGTCGTTCGAGGAAGATAACTTAAAATTTTAAAAACTGATTGCTTAAACTTAGCAACTTAGCTTTTCTGTCGTTTGCTTCCCGGCAAGGCGACAGCTCCTCGAGCGACACTTGGGGGCTCACACCATTATCTTCTCCTCCCCTCCCGGCTAACTTGTGGGCGGATGAACCTTCCTTTCTTATGAGAAGAAAGAAGAGAAAATAAAGTTATGGAGCCTAGTGGCTCTTTATCGCTTACCGGGTGTGGATGCTGCACAACATGTCAGATAATACATGCGAAATAATTATGAAAGCATGAAATTGACAAGTTGTGCTCAACACATAAGCTTTACTGATGCATGGGGTCTGCGCCCGGCTTTGTACAAAGGATTACATGCAGCAGCGGCAAGACTTGTACAAAAGGGTGGTTGCCGGAACGGGGTCCCGGCAACCGCGCCCTATGGGTAAAACTTATGAAGATGCTCTATATTCCAGGAGTTGCTCACCGGAACGCCATCTTCGGTCTCAAGGCGGATAGCGCCGGGCCTAGTGACTCGTTTCACCCGATAGGGGCCTTCCCACTTCGGCGTCAACTTGGTGGAATTCTTGGCGGATTGAACACGCCGAAGAACAAGGTCGCCTTCCTCGAAGCTTCTGGCGTTAACTTTGCGGCTATGGTAGCGGCGCAAAGCTTGCTGGTAACGAGCAGCTCGTACCGCAGCCTAAAGACGATCTTCCTCGAGGAGCAGCGCGTCATCTTGTCGCAGCTGCTCTTGCTCAAGCTCATCATAAGCGAGTACTCGAGGTGACCCGTATACGAGTTCCGTGGGGAGAACTGCTTCCGCTCCATAGATTAGAGCGAAAGGTGTCTGGCCAGTGGCTCGATTTGGCGTCGTTCTGATCGACCAAAGAACCACCGGCAGCTGCTCAATCCAGTTCCTTCCGCACTTGCGCAGCCTATCGAAAGTTCTGGTCTTGAGTCCCCGCAGCACTTCTGCATTTGCCCTCTCTGCTTGACCGTTGCTTCTCGGGTGAGCAATGTAAAAGCAGACCTTGGCGCCAAGATCTTGGACGTACTGCATGAAGGTGCGACTCGTGAATTGGGTGCCGTTGTTGGTGATGATCCTGTTGGGAATCCCGAAACGGCAAACAATTGACCTGAAGAACTTGACTGCTGACTGTGCGGTCACCTTCCTCACTGCTTCCACTTCTGGCCACTTTGTGAACTTGTCGATTGCGACGTACAAGTACTCAAAGCCCCCGACAGCTCGGGGGAAGGGGCCGAGGATATCGAGCCCCCAGACCAAGAAGGGCCAGGATAAAGGGATCGTCTGGAGAGCTTGAGCTGGCTGGTGTATCTGTTTTGAATGGAACTGGCACGCTTCACACTTGGTTACTTGTGAAGTTGCATCCTGGAGGGCTTCTGGCCAGAAGAAACCTTGCCGGAAAGCTTTGCCGGCAAGTGCTCTTGCGCTAATGTGGTGACCACATATGCCTCCATGTATCTACGCCAACTTGACTTCGTCCATCTTCCCGGCAAATACACTTCAATTTCACTCCGTTGAGTCTTCTTCTGTATAAGATGTTGTCAACAAACTGATACATACTTGACTGCCGGGCTACTTTTTCTGCTTCTTCTTGCTCTTCGGGAAGTTCTCCTGTCTGAAGGAAATGGACGATCTGTTGTGCCCATGCTGGAGCTTGCGGCTCGACAACAAGGACTAAAGGCTCATCTGCCGCCGCGGGAACATCAGCTTCCACGGCAAGAACCTGCGGTTCTGCCAGAGCTTGATGATTCCCGGCAAGTCTGCCGGAGCAAGACTTGTCGGGAGCGTCTGCTTCAACGAAACAAACCACAGGGTTTGTCGGAACAGACTGCTCCTCAGCGATATCGGCGTTGATTTTGGGGATCTTCTTGACGGCGGCTTCACGGAGCTCTGCCGGAAAGTAGTCACCAGAAACCAACTTTCTCTTCTTGCTCTGTCCTGTCGATGGTGTTACAGTTGGCTGAGTTAGCTTGAGCACAAAAATTCCTGGTTCCACGGGTAACTTAAGTGCGGCACATTTTGAGAGGCCATCAGCAATATCATTCTGAGCTCTTGGAACGTGTTCCATTTGCAGGCCTTCAAAGTGCTCTTCTAACTTCCTCACTTCATCAACGTATGCTTCCATCAACGGACTCTAGTAATCTTTGTTCACTTGGCGGACGACAAGCTGCGAGTCACCCCTGACGATAAGCTTCTTGATCCCAAGGTCGACGGCAATCCTAAGACCGGCAAGCAAACCTTCATACTCTGCAGTATTGTTTGTCGCTTGTTCCTTGGGAAAATGCATTTGGATTACATACTTGAGGTGCTCTCCGGTGGGTGCGATACGCAGCACGCCGGCACCGGCGCCTTGCAGCGAGAAAGCACCGTCGAAGTACATAATCCACTCTTTGCTTCCTTCCTTGACGGGGATGCTCGTCTCCGGAATCTCTTCGTCTTGCGTTGGCGTCCATTCTGCTATAAATTCAGCCAATGCTCTGCTCTGGATAGTTGAAGTGCTTTCAAACTTGAGGCCAAAGCTTGAGCAGTTCCAAAGTGCCCACTCGACAATCCCGCCTGTTGCTTCTGGATTTTGCAATATCCTCTTCAACGGAAAGCGAGTGACAACTGTGATCTCATGTGCTTGGAAGTAATGGCGCAGCTTTCTCGAGGCCATGAGGAGGCCGAAAAGCAATTTCTGCACACCAGAATACCTCGACCTAGCCCCCTGTAAAAGGGAACTGACAAAGTAGACTGGGCGCTGCACCATCCTTTTCTGTATCTTGTCGCAATCCTGCGTAGATCTGTCCTTGTCGGGACCAGAGCTTGACGGTGAAGCCCCCTGCTTGTCGCTGGATGCGTCTGCTTCGGTTGCCGGCTCATCATCTGGCTCCCTCTCCGCTACTAACGCAACACTAACCACTTGATTGGTCGCTGCTATGTACAGCAGCAACTTCTCTTGTGGCCTAGGTGCGATAAGTATTGGAGCAGAGGACAAGTACCTCTTCAAGTCTTGCAGCGCAGCCTCCGCCTCAGGAGTCCATTTCATTGGACCTGCCTTTTTCAAAATTTTGAAAAATGGCAGGGCGCGCTCAGCTGACTTAGAGATGAACCTGCTAAGAGCGGCCACGCAACCGGCAAGCCTTCTGACATCCTTGACGCGCTTTGGTGCTTCAATCTGCTCAATGGCCTTGATCTTGTCGGGATTGGCTTCAATTCCCCTCTGAGACACAAAGAACCCGAGAAGCTTGCCGGAAGGGACTCCGAACACGCACTTCTCAGGGTTGAGCTTGAGGTTGATCTTGCGCAGATTTGCAAACGTCTCATCTAAATCCTGAACCAGAGTTGCTTTGTCCTTGCTCTTGACCACTATGTCATCCATGTAGGCTTCTACATTTCTATGTATTTGTGGCTCAAAAGCAACATGGACTACTCTTGCAAAGGTTGAACCAGCATTCTTCAAACCGAAAGGCATCCGTATGAAACAGTATGTGCCACATGGTGTAATGAATGCAGTTTTCTCTTCATCCTCCTGTGCCATAAAAATCTGATGGTATCCGGAGTATGCATCAAGAAATGAAAGCAAATCACATCCAGCTGTGGAGTCAACAATCTGGTCAATACGAGGCAAGGGAAATGGGTCTTTGGGACAAGCTTTATTAACATCTGTGAAGTCAATACAAAGTCTCCATTTCCCATTGGCCTTGCGTACAACCACCGGATTGGCCAACCACGTGGGATGGAGCACTCCTCTGACAAGGCCTGCTGCTTCCAACTTCTTGATTTCTTCTGCTATGAATTCTTGGCGCTCCACTGCCTGCTTCCTAACTTTTTGCTTGACGGGCCGCGCGTGAGGACAGACAGCTAGGTGGTGCTCAATTACTTTCCTGGGAATGCCGGGGATGTTAGATGGTTGCCATGCAAACACATCGACATTCGACCGCAGGAAAGCAACGAGCTCGCCTTCCTATTTAGGGTCAAGCGTGGCACTGATGGTGAAGGTACCACCAAGCCGCCCTCCTTGGCGGGCACCTTCTTGGTCTTCGGTGGAGCTGCCATCTTCTTCTTGCACTTGCCGGTGGAGCTCGATGGTGCGTCCTCGACGGTAGCGCAGCACTCCGAAGAGGTGCGCTTGCCGGAGTGGGCATCAGAGCTCTTGCCGGACAAAGTGGTCTTCTTCCTTCCCCCGGGAGCTCCGATGGCAAGTGGTTTGCTATCTGTGGCGGCTGCTGCATCCCGGTAGATCTTGTCGGCACAGATAAGCGCATCCTTCTTGTCGCCATGAACAGAAATGACGCTTATCGGGCCAGGCATCTTGAGCAGGTTGTAGGCGTGATGAGAGGCTACCATGAACTTGGCAAGCGCTGGACGGCCAAGTATGCCATTGTAGGGCAATGGAAAATCGGCAACGTCAAATGTGACCCTCTCAGTCCTAAAATTCAGCTCACTGCCAAATGTCACCGGCAGTGTAATCTTCCCTTTCGGCCTGCTCCGTCCTGGGTTGATTCCTTGGAATGTACCAGTCTCTTCGAGCTCGCTGTCGGGGATCTGAAGCTTCTGGAGCACTGCGGAAGAGATCAGATTCAGGCCGGCCCCGCCGTCAACCAACATCTTTGTGACCTTGAGGTTGCGGATAGTTGGTGAGACCAACATCGGCAAGCACCCGACCGCAGTGATGCGATCAGGGTGATCCTCAATGTCAAAGATGATGGGCGTCTTGGACCACTTCAGAGGTTTGCGTGACTCTATGGATGGTTACGCCGCATTAACATCACGCATCCATTGCTTGAGTTGGCGGTGCGAGGTATGCAGAAGCACCACCGTCAACGCAAAAGCGACCTCTGTTGCCTTACGAAACTCTTTCTCGTCGCCTTCGCCGTCTTCCATGTCTTCGTCATCTTCATCTTCGTCTTCTTCCTTGTCGCGGCTGGGAGGTCTGTCTCCTTGCCGCTGCTTTGCCTTGCCGCAAGGCGTCCTCCCCGACCGGGTCTCTTCTTACTTGCCGCGACCAGCACCTTCTCGAGCCTTCTCCTTGTCTCGCCGGCCAGATTCGCCTACGCGGTTTCAACAAGCTGCTCGACTTTCTTGCAGCTCTGGAGGTCGTGGCCCTTGGTGCGGTGTATCTTGCAGTACTGCTTGTTGGAGCTGTCCTGCTTGTCGGTGGCCGCCACAGCTTGGCGGTCTGTGTCAGCGGCAACCTCCTTGCCGGAGCCACTTGCCTTAGCCTTGCCGGCGCCACCTCCATTGGCGGACTGCTCGACAACTAGTACTTCCTGGTTTTTCTTCTTTCTGTTGTTCCGCCGCCGGCTCTTCCTTGCTGGGGCAGTCTCCTCACTATCAGATTCTGCTCCCACATTCTCTCCTGGGAGTCTTCTTCCCTCCTCAGCGCGTGCACATCTGTCGGCCAGGGCGTAGAGCTCACTGACGTCTTTTACTTTGCGCATCGCCATCTCCTCCCTCATCCTGCGGTTTCGTACATTCTGGTGAAATGCACTGATCACCGCGGCAGGGTGGACATCGGGGATGTTGTAATGCACACGGCTGAATCTCTGTATGAATTTGCGCAAGGACTCTCCTTCCTTCTGGGCGGCGGTGAAGATCACTCTCTTGGCCATGAGGCTTGTGGCCGCCTGTGAAGGCGCCGACAAACTGATGGCACAAATCCGCCCAAGAAGAAATAGAGCTGTCCGGCAAGTGCATGAGCCAAGACCTGACGTTTGGCTTGAGCACCAAAGGGAAGTAGTTGGCGAGGATCTTGTCGTCTCGTCCCCCCGCAGCCTGCACCGCGATGGTGTAGATGCTGAGGAACTCCGACGGATGCGTCCTGCCATCATACTTCTCTGGCACATCTGGCTTGAAGTTTTTCTTGTCGGGCCACTGGACTTGCCGCAGCTCACGGGTGAACGCAGGGCAACCTACCGCGTACGGCAAGTCACCTGGTTCCCCTGGCGCATGCATATCAACAGCGGGCCCGGCGCGCTGATCAGATTGACGCCGCGCTTCTCTTCGGCGCTCGATGCGGGTTCGAGCGTCTTCGTCTTGCCGTTCTTGGAGAACTTGGCGCTGGTCACGACGAGCTCGCGGATCCGACGACGGAGTGGAGTCACTGTCGAGGTGGATCCGACGAGTCGACGATCTTGGCCTTCGGGAAGGGGAATGCACGGTGGCTGCACCCCCGCAGGTCTCGTCTCCACCGGCTCGTGCCTTGTCGCCTTGCCGCGGCTGCGAGGCGCTTGGTTGCCGCGGGATGTCGCCGTTGGCGTAGCCGATGAGACTTTGGATTGTGGCCCTCCATTCGTCGACCTTGTCGGCCGTTGGAGGGTAGTCTAGAAGTAACTGAGCTCTTGCCAAGGCTTCCGCCGGAGTGGAGGGCGGCAACGGAGTACGGAGCAAAGAACGGGATGTGCTCGGACTCCTAACCAAGTTAGGAGGAGCAAAGATCCCGCTCGGCACTGCAAGTACCCCACTGCTCCGCATCGGCGTGCATGCGGGTCTCGAGGGCCTCGGGAGCCTGCCTTGGCCTTGATCTATCGAGCGTATGGTGCTGCGAGCACCATGACGCTATCTTTCCCGCTTCTTGAGAAGGACGCGGAGCGGATTCGCCCCAAGCTTGTGCCGCCTTGTCCTTGGACCCGCGGCGTCGTGAGCTCTCTCGTCGGGCGCTGCTTCCTCCGCTGATGTCTTCCCCACCACTCCTCGGCTCCGGAGGTGGTGGGTTGGACACGGACGGTCCTGCCGCCGCTGAAGTCTTCTTCTTCGGTGGCATTCTGAGGTGATGATGAAGATTGTTGCTCGTGTGAACGCTGGATCGGGTTCACACAAACTCGACGCCCCCTACCTGGTGCGCCAAAGATGTCGGGGAAGCTGATCGTGGCCCACGAACACCTATGGGACCTGGATCCCTTGTGGTTCGGAGGGGGGCGGAGGATGCACAAAGAGCGGATCGAAGCGATGCACACGAGCAGATTTACCCAGCTTCGGAGCTCTCCGGAGAGATAATGCTCCTACTGCTGCTTAGTGGATTATAGTGTTCTTGCTAGGGAGCAATGGGAGCTACAAAACCTAGCTTGAGTGTGTCTAGTCTCTAGTGAATCGAACGGAACCGAACCGAGCCGAACCCTTTCTACGTTGCACTTGGGCCTCCTTTTAAAGGCACAAGGGGTCACCACAGGTGGCAACACGTAGGAGGGTACAAATGTAAAAACAGTGGTTGGTACACCAAACTGTACAGTGTACAGTGATCTATACCTAACTCTGACGGCAAGGGACAAGAGTCATTAATGCCTCGTCTAAGTCGCTGAACAAAGGTAATGAGGACTGTCAAGCGCCATTCGCTTTGCCACGATGGTAGCTCGTCAGCCGCTTATCGCTGCTCCGGCTGGCTGCACAGCTTATCGACACGCCGCCTCGGGAAGCCCCGCGGGCGACACGTTGGCGGATGAGCTGGAGCGGAGATGAAGAGAGGTTACCTGCCCGCAAGTGCCTTGCCGCGACAGAAACTTGTCGCTACCGGGAGCTAGGCGCCCACCAGCCTTCGGCAAGCTCCTCTTGCCGGGGCCTTGTTTCCTTCGTGCCTTGAGTGGTCTTCCCGGCGAGCTCCTCTCGCCGGGGTCTTGATTACTTTGTTCTTGAATGGCTCCAAAGGAGCTGCTGAGGATCTTGGCGGTCACCAGATCAGCCCTGCCGCGGGGTGCTGCAACTGCCCGTGCATGAGTTCGGGATACTAGGGTACCCCTACTCTAGTACACCGACAAAGGATAACGTGGGTATTGTAGGGGCCACTAACGAGGTGGCGACCCTGAAGGAGACGGTGGTCGTGGCCGAACGTAATGCGGCCGCGGAACGCACCGAGCGAGAGAAGTAGGAGGCGCGGGTGGCGGAGGTACAGCAAGAGCTCCAGGGTCTCGTGAAAAAGCATGAGAACTTGGAGCGTGACTCGAAGACTCGAGAGTCCGAGCTTGCAATGGCTCTTGAGAGTGCCAAAGCCGCTAAGGCCGAAGCCTATAAGGCTCTCCAGGAGATTGAGGCGGTGAAGAAAATAGCAACGGGTAAGGCATTTTTCATGCAGAGTAAGCATGTGAGTGTTAATTACCTGTTGCTTACCCGAATTCGAAGCTCTCCAGGGGCGTTCGCAGATCTTCCTCGCAGCGTGTCCGATGCTGCCGCATTCTACCAGGCCGAGGAGGGGAGCTCGACGGAGAAGGTCTTCCGGTCTCAGATGTCGAGGCCGGACATCCGTGCCTTTTAGCGACCAGCTGAAGCAGCTGGTTGAGCTCCACAAGGCGGCCGAACAGGCCATGAAGGGCCTCATAGTTTGGCTGTGGCCTAAGGAGGCCATGCCTAGGAGCAACTTCGGCCTGGTGCGGCGGCTGATGGATGCGTGCCCGTGGGTTGAAGTGATCAAGCATTCCGCTTGTATTGAGGGTGCCCGTCGGGCCCTTGCCCGCGCACAGGTGCACTTTGGGGCAAGATGGATGCCCGTAAGCTTGTGACGGACCCGCCACCAGAGGGCAAGGAGCATCGCACGCCCGAGATGTATTATAAGAGTGTGTTGAAGGGCGCCCGTACTATTGCGAGTGAGTGCCCCAAAGATGTAATATTTGAGTAGACTCGCATTTTGTTATCCTGTGCGCTGAAAACTTAGTTCATAAGCGCTAAGCAACGCTTGTTAATTTAGAATATTACCTTCTGTGCGGCTGTTTATCAAATCTGAGAGATGGCAAGTCGTCGGCTTCAGCCCCCATGCCACGAGTGCTGGAGTGTTCGGGATAAACTTGAGCGCTCTTGTTCCCATTTTTGGGTCCATCTAGGGAGGCGCTCAACATAGCGAACAAGGCAACCGGACTTATAATGCTTGAACACTCTCACTTAGCCATAGAATTCTATAATTTTAAATTTCGTGAAGCCCCTAGTCTTCGGAAGGTCGAATTTGGGGCGCTTATCCACGCCTTGGCGGACAGTATCCGGCTCCTCGCCTAAGCGGCATAAGTCTTTAAGGACTCGCAAAAACCTCTCGAACAGCGATCGGTCTCTCGCCTCATCATGACGGCCGGTTTTAGCTTTCTCCATCGAGGCGTTAACCCAGCCGAATCAAGGAATCGCAGTGGTTCTCCCGGTGCTACCTTAGCCGATATAACGGAACGTAAGGTACCAAAACACGGGAGCCGGGCAAACCCAACTATTGACCCAATGCATGATTCGGAGCCGATGCATATAGTGCTATAAGTTCAGGGTGCCGCACTTGTGAAAGTGTTCGGACTCATCACACCAATCGCGGGAAACATAAGCCCCTGGTGTATATTAGCCGTACCAAAGTGTACGGATGCAACATGTCATGAATGAACATATGTATGAAAAAGAAATGCAATTATAAGCAAAAAAGGTGCTGCATTGTTTTATTCAATAAGTGCTGCTACGAATGCAGAACGATACAAATAGTGCGATAAGCAAGGTATGAGACTGTTGAACATGTCCCCCTCCAGGGGTAGGCTGCAGATTGGTGTATGAAAAATGCTCGTAATGGAGACCACATGTATATTCGTTGTAGCCTTTATCCTTCCCTGGCTGTTGCATCGTGAATTCATCAGTTTTTCTGCCGGACAGGGCTTCTGACAAACGGAGTCCTGTGGGTAAAAAGTAAAAGGTAAAAAAGAAAAGAAAAAGGAACGACACACGTGAGAGCCCCTGGTGTGGTTGAGCCGCAGTCTGGGTTTATCATGGTCGTGCCCCTCTCCCCATGCCCATGGTATCTTCAGAGCGTAATGGTGTACGCGAAGGACCTGCTTTGACGTTTCGCAGGGGCTGGGGTTGGGGCCGCACTGCTACGCGTGCTCTGAACGTGCCAGGTGGTCTTGTTGTAAGTTACTCCGGGCGCGCTTAGCTGTGTCCGGCCGCTTAACGGCCGGACTCGAGAGCCGTTCTATGTTCCTCCGTGCGGAGAGAACGTTCAGTGTTTCCGTTGACCGTAATGACTCCTCGAGGGCCTGGCATCTTGAGCTTATGGTATACATAGTGCGGCACCGCGTTGAACTTTGCAAACGCGGTACATCCGAGCAAGGCATGATAGCCGCTGCGGAACGGGACTATGTCGAAGATTAACTCCTTGCTTCGGAAGTTATCCGGGGATCCGAAGACCACTTCTAGTGTCATTGAGACTGTACAATTGGCTTCTACACCTGGTATGACGCCTTTAAAGGTCGTTTTGGTAGGTTTAATCCTTGAGGGGTCTATGCCCATTTTGGCGCACCGTATCCTCGGGTAAAGCAGGTTCAGTCTCTTTGCCGCCGTCCATCAGGACTCTGGTTAGGTGAAATCCATCGACGATTGGGTCTAAGACCAGTGCGGCGAATCCGCCGTGGCGGATGCTGGTGGGGTGGTCCCTTCGGTCAAAAGTGATCGGGCAGGAGGACCATGGATTAAACTTCGGGGCAACTGGCTCCATCGCGTAGACATCCCTGAGTGCACGCTTCCGCTCCCTTTTGGGTATGTGCGTTGCGTATATCATGTTCACCGTCCGCACTGTGGGGAAACCATACATCCTCTATTGTTCGGGCGGTTGGGTCTCGTCCTCGCCATCGCTATGCAGCCCCTTGTCATTGTTTTCGCAATTAACTTGCTCGCTTGTTTGAATACCCAACAGTCCCTGTTGGTGTGGTTAGCTGGCTTTTCGGGGTGCCGTATCCGCACAAGCGGTCGAGTATTCGGTCCAAATTGGACGGACCAAGTAGTTCGTTTGAATGGCTTTTTCCGCTGACCGGTTTAGAGCCTTTGAATCCGGCATTGATCGTCAGATCCTCAATATTGTCGCCGTTAATGCGGCGTTTGTTTTTGTTACGACGCGGCCTGCCATTTCGGTCCTTGAAGTCCGGACTGCCAGAATTTTTGCTGAGGTTGTTGCTGCGTTCTAGCCAGCTGTCCTCACCCGCGCAGAAGCGGGTCATGAGTGTTGTGAGGGCTGCCATGGATTTCGGCTTTTCCTGTCCTTGGTGCCGGGCAAGCCACTCGTCGCGGATGTTATGCTTGAAGGCCGCGAGGGCCTCTACATCCGGACAAATGATTTATTTGGTTTTTCTTGGTTAAGAACCATGTCCGTAATTGTCCGCCGATTCGTCTGGCTGCTAAATTATGTGGCTTAGGTCATCAGCGTCTGGTGGTCGCACATAAGTGCCCTGGAAGTTATCGAGGAATGCGGCTTCCAGGTCCTCCCAGCTCCCAATTGACTCTGCTGGCAAGCTGTTCAGCCAATGCCGGGCTGGACCTTTAAGCTTGAGAGGGAGGTATTTGATGGCGTGAAGGTCGTCACCGCGGGCCACGTGGATGTGAAGGAGATAGTCTTCGATCCAAACCGCGGGGTCTGTTGTGCCATCATAGGATTCAATATTGACGGGTTTAAACCCTTCGAGGATTTGATGATCCATTCCTTCGTCTGTGAAGCATAGTGGGTGTGCGGCGCCTCTGTACTGGGCGATATCACGACGGAGCTCAAAAGAGCTTGGTCTGTTTTGTTCGGTCCGGCCGGACTTATCAGGTCCGGTGCGACGGTTGTCGCCACGCACCGTGGGGCGCACGCGATCCATAGATCGATCTTGATTGTCTTGCCTTGTCCTCCAATATATCTCGCAGGTCCGGAGCGTTCCCCTTCGGCCGTGTGCTTTTTGAGCGATGTCGGGGTACTGTTTTAGTGAAGGGCCTAGAGGCCTCTCTATCACGACCACGAGGTGGTCGGTCAGCCGTATTGTCTCCTGGTGATGCGGGTTCGTAAGCCTCCTCCTCTAATCAGGGGAGCAGCTTGCGTTTAGGGTAGCTTTTGGAGGGGCGTTCGAGCTCATGCTCTTCAGCCGCGAGGACTTCAGTCCATCTGTCGGCTAGCAGATCCTGATCAGCTCTAAGCTGTTGCTGCTTTTTCTTGAGACTATTCGCCGTGGCCGTAAGCCTGCGTCTAAAACGCTCTTGTTCGACGGGATTCTCGGGCACGAAAAATTCGTCGTCATCGAGGCTTGCTTCGTCTCCGGAGGGAGGCATATAATCCTCTACCTCTTCTTCTGCCGCTCTCTCGTGAGGGCTGGCGTCTCCATCTTCCTGCGCTGGATCTTGTTGGAGTGGATTGTCTTCGTCATTGTCCGGTGTATTGTTGTCTCCGGTGCCAGAGTCTTCATTCTTGCTGTGGCGGGATTTAGAGCGGCGCCGCTGACGCCGGCGCTTCGGTTGCTTCTTGGAGGGGTCATCCTCCGTTGTTCCATCGCCGTTCCCATCTTTTGGGATGTCCACCATGTATATGTCGTATGACGAGGTGGCCTTCCAAAGGCCTCTGTAGGCGCTGGGTCTTGGTCGTCTTCGGCATCGTTGTCCATACCGTCGATGTCTTCGGAGTCGTAGTCTAGCATGTCGGTTAGATCGTCGACAGCAGCTACCAAGTGGGTGGTGGGTGGGCGTTGAATTTCTTCATCGTCCGCATCCCAATCTTCCTGACCGTAGTCTGGCCAGGGCTCTCCGGATAAAGAGAGAGACTTTAGTGAATTCAGGATGTCGCCAAAAGGCGAGTGCTGAAAGATGTTCGCGGCCGTGAACTCCATAACGGGCGCCCAATCGGATTCGATGGGCAAGGGCGCGGAGGGTTCGGAGTCCGGATAGGAGTCTGGCACCCTGGAGTCGGAGTTTTCGCAAAGGACAGGGATGGAGTTCGGCTCGATCGCCGTAGAGATTGTAGCCCCCGAGGCGGTGTCCAACCACCCGTCCTCGGTCGGGGAATCCGGCTCCGGATTAAAGGTCGAGCGGATCTTGATGCGGCCTGTGGCAATCGCTCGCTGCAGAGCTAGATCATGCCCATCGAGACAGTGCGGCACGCTTGGCTGCGGCTCGAATCTGTGGAAGATCAAGTCTCCACGGATATCGGTCGTATAGTTCATACTTCCAAATCTGACCTGACGGCCAGGGGCGTAGCTTTCGATCTGCTCCAGATGGCCAAGCGAATTGGCCCGCAGTGCAAAGCCGCCGAACACAAAGATCTGTCCGGGGAGAAAAGTCTCACCCTGGACCGCGTCGTTGTTGATGATCAAAGGAGCCATCAGGCCTATCGGTGACGACATAGAGGAACTCTCAATGATAGCACCAATGTCGGTGTCAAAACCGGCGGATCTCGGGTAGGGGGTCCCGAACTGTGCGTCTAGGCGGATGGTAACAGGAGACAAGGGACACGATGTTTTACCTGTGTTCGGGCCCTCTTAATGGAGGTAAAACCCTATGTCCTGCTAGATTAATATTGATGATGTGTGTTACAAGAGTGGATCTACCACGAAATCAAGGAGGCTAAACCCTAGAAGCTAGCCTATGGTATGATTGTTGTTCGTCCCCACGGACTAAAACCCTCCGGTTTATATAGACACCAGATAGGGTTAGGGTTACATGTAGTCGGTTACAATGGTAGGAGATCTACATATCCAGACGCCAAGCTTGCCTTCCACGCCAAGGAAAGTCCCACCCGGACACGGGACGAAGTCTTCAATCTTCTATCTTCATAGTCTTGGAGTCCGGCCGATGATGATAGTTCGGCTATCCGGACACCCCCTAGTCCGGAACTGCCTCACCCACCCCCTACACCATAAATTGGTGGCTGCTCAGAGTTAGTACATGGCTTTTGTCGTTTGAGAGCGACCCACCGCCGAAGCTTTTGAGAGAGAATCCTTGCAAGGACAAAGCCCAAACCACCCAGAGCCCAAAGAGTGTTTGGAATCATCAAGTCTTTACGTCTGCGTGATCTCAAGACTTGTTACACTTGAGGACTGTGTATCCTCCACCGGTTAGGCGTCGCGTTATGAGCATCCAAGAGCCATTGTGGATTGCCGTGAACGAAGTCTGTGAAGGTTCGAAGTCTACCTTGAAGACTTACGAGTAATTGGGCGAGGACTGTGTGTGTCCTTAGCTCAAGGGGAATAAGGTGAAGACGAGGTCTTCTGAGTTGAATCTTAGCCTCCCTAACCAGACGTACAGTTGTCACAGCAACTGGAACTGGTCCAACAAATCATGTGTCCTTCTGAAGCCACTGGTTCTATCTCTTACTCCTCATTACTTACAGTTTGTCTTCGTGAAGTCATTGCCTGCTTGTATTATCTGTTTGACTTCACTGTGTGACCATCTGTTCTAATTGGCTTCATACTATCTTCCATCCTAATCTTAACTACCTAGCTGATGTTAGTCTTCATGCTTTCACTCCATTGAATACTTGACTATGGCTTGTCTAGTGTAGTCTACCTTCCGCTGCATTAGAATAGTGTTGTTTATATTGTCTGTCTTCAAAACTCCCATGTTTTGAAGACTTCCATAAAAATCGCCTATTCAACCCCCCCCCTAGTCGATAACTAGCCCTTTCACCTACTCAGGTAGACTTACACACCTGAAAGCAATTGTCTCTGCTCTGACTATCTTTGTTGCGTGCTGTATCAAAGTTCCATTTACCATTTTGGACCACTTCGAGAAATCTGGTAGAAGTTTCCTATGGTATGCAAAAGGAATTAATAAGCATGGAAACTGCTTAGTAAAATGGGTAAATGTCTATCTCCCAAAGAAAGCTGGAGGTTTGGGTGTTCTAGACCTCAGAATGCAAAATAAAGCTCTCCTCACCAAGTTCCTACATAAATTTTTTAACAACCATGACATCCCATGGGTCAGATTGATATGGAATAACTATTACTCTAATGGAGAACTCCCAAGTTTCCCAACCAGGGTAGGATCCTTTTGGTGGAGAGGCTACTGCTCAATTCTGGAAAGCTATAAAAACATGACAGTTTGCTCCGCTGGTGTTGGAAATACTATCGGTCTATGGTTTGATAAATGGAATTCCCAACCTATGGCTAATATGATGGCTCAGTTATTTTCATATTCCAAAAATGCCAATATCTCCCTTGAGGAGGCCAGCAACCTAAACTATGACAGTTTCTATGACATGTTTCATCTACCTATGTCTATCATAGCAGTACAGCAAAGTCGTCAACCGAGAGCACTAATTAATGATAGAGACAATCAGGATCGGCCAGATTCTTGGAATTTCTACTGGGGTGGACAAAAATACTCTAATAAAAGAGTATATCTGGAGTACATTGGTAACCCTATTGATGCACCTAAACCATTCCAATGGATTTGGAAATCTTGCACCCTGCCTAATCAAAAATTATATTTCTGGCTACTCTTACAAGATAGGATCAACACTAGAGATCTTCTCACCAGGAAGAGCTTTCACATACAAACCATCAGATGTGTTCTCTGTGAAGATGAGCCTAATGAACATCTAATGCACCTCTTTTTCAGCGATGATTTTAGTCAGAATTTCTGGATGAATATTGGCTTTCAATGGAACACAGATTATGACCTATTGGAGATGCTAATGGAGGGTAGAAGGCAGAACAACACATCTTGCTACAAAGAATGCCTCATTGCTGGGTGTTGGAGTTTGTGGAAACATAGGAACAACATCATATTTGATCACAAGGAAAGAAATATGGCATATTGCATCTACACTTTCAAGGAACACCTCTGTTTGATTATCAAAAAAACCAAGCCAAGTTTGAAAGAAGGCATGCATAGTTGGTTGGATTATTTGTAAACTACTCTTTCCCTTCCCTTTATTTTTTACTCTTTGTACAGTTGATGTAACCTACCATTATTAATGAAAATCAGAGTTACAATGGGGGTCTTCCCCACTGTGTTTGCTAAAAAAAGTGTAAAACCCAGTTAAAAAATGACACTCAGCAAATAGGTATGTTGCCGAGTGTCAAACAGAAAACACTCAACAAAGCATTTTTATTTCTTAGACACTAGGCAAAATTACGAATCAATAGAGTGCCTATGTTTATTTGAATTTAGATTTGGATTTTTAAGAACAAACTCTTTAAATATTATTCAGTATATAGCAAGAAATGCAATTCATATCTTAAAATTAGCAACCGGTTCCAATAAAATGCCAACATTTGGCATTAATAACGCAAAGTAATGTGTTCCATGTCCGAAAATTAGGAATATTTTATATAATTATTTTGCTATGTAGAAGCAATTAATATCATTTATCGCATTTAACAGATTTAATTTGAATTTTTAACCGCAAGTTTATGAAAAAGTTAGCAAAAGGGGTAAACACTATTTGTGTTCTTGAATCAGTGTTTAGGCCCTATATATACAAGAAAAGAAGAGGAATTGTGAACATGATGGTGTCAAGACTCAACCTGGCCATGGAGCAATGGAGGAGGACAAAAATAATTTGAGGTAGGGTAGACTTTAACGCATACAAAAGTTTGATGGAATCTAGACTGAAGATTGGGGGAAAATTGTGATGAGTTGGACAAATTCAGAACATGAAGATATAGAAATTTAAAAATTCATATATTACTTTTTGCCTTCGAAAACACCTTCCCCTTCTTGTCCATGAACAACAACAACCTACATTGGAACTTATAGGTTTTTAAACCTGAAAATGCAAATAATGTCTAAAAACCATGAAACAAGGCATGACATCATGGTATGATCCTTAGAGATTGTGATGAAATGTTGATAAGAAGGTTTCGCAAAAGTAGTGTCGTACACTGGTCGAAAACTGAAGCACCTCCAATGAAGAATCGATGTTTCGATAGGAAACGGGTCATGTTCGAAGGCAAAGTGTCAATTTCTTCATGGTTTGACCTTGAATTTTTTTACACTCAACATACACAGTTGCGTGTTTCGCATACAAATTTGGCATTTTTTGGGCTCGTTTGCTATATTTAAGTCATTAAGTGCACTTCAGGTATAGTTCAAATTTGAACTGCAAGTGCATTAGAAGGTTGACAAAATTTGGTTAAAAATCCTAATTTTGTTCTTGAGCCTATGTTTAACACTTATTCAAGAAAATCAAAGGAGTTGAAAACATCATGTTGCTAAGACTCGACCACGAACATAGAGGTTATTGGTTTTCTAACTCTATAGAAGACAAGGCAAACGAAGTACGAAAAACATGAAACCTACAAATGGTGTCATAATATGATACCCATATGTCGTGGTAAAGATTTGATCAGTTTTTGCAAAAAATGTGACGTATACTGCTTGAAATTGAAACATCTCCAAGGAAGAATCATGGTTTCAATAAGGAACGTGTTAGGTTTGAAGGTGAAGCAATCACTTCTTCATCCATTGGCCTTTAGTTTTTTCTACACTTAAGATACTAAAGGAAATATGACCTAGAGGCAATAATAGAGTTGTTATTTTATATTTCCGTATATCATGATAAATGTTTATTATTCATGCTAGAATTATATTAACCGGAAACTTGATACATGTGTGGATATGTAGACAAAACACCGTGTCGCTAGTAAGCCTCTACTAGACTAGCTCGTTAATCAAAGATGGTTAAGTTTCCTAACCATAGACATGCGTTGTCATTTGATGAACGGGATCACAGCATTAGGAGAATAATGTGATGGACATGACCCATCCGTTAGCTTAGCATATTGATCGTCCAGTTTTATTGCTATAGCTTTCTTCATGTCATATACATACTCCTTTGACTATGAGATTATGCAACTCTCGGATACCGGAGGAATACCTTGTGTGCTATCAAACATCACAACGTAACTGGGTGATTATAAAGATGCTCTACAGGTATTTCCGAAGGTGTTTGTTGGATTGGCATAGATCAAGATTAGGATTTGTCACTCCGAGTATCGGAGAGGTATCTCTGGGCCCTCTCAGTAATGCACATCATAAGAAGCCTTGCAAGCAATGTGACTAATGGGTTAGTTGTGGGATGATGTATTACGGAACAAGTAAAGAGACTTGCCGGTAATGAGACTGAATTAGGTATGAAGATATCGGCGATCGAATCTCGGGTAAGAAACATACCGATGACAAAGGGAGTGACGTATGTTGTCATTACGGTACGACCGATAAAGATCTTCATAGAATATGTAGGAACCAATATGAGCATCCAGGTTCCGCTGTTGGTTATTGACCCGAGAGGTGTCTCGGTCATGTCTACATAGTTCTCGAACCTGTAGGGTCCGCACAATTAAGGTTCGATGACGATTTTGTATTATACTCCCTCCGTTTTTATTTAGTTCGCATATTAGCTTTGGTCAAAGTCAAGCTTTACAAATTTTGACCAAGTTTATAAACAAAAATATGAAGATATACAATAACAAATCAACAACATTAGATTTATTATTGAATGTACTTTCACATCGTATAAATTTATTATGATAAATGTCTATATTGTTTTCTATAAACTTGGTCAAACTTTATGAAATTTGACTTCAGTCAACTCTAATATGCAGAGTAAATAAAAACGGAGGGAGTATGAGTTATGTGATTTGGTGACCGAATGTGGTTCGGAGCCCCGGATGAGAACACAGACATGACTTGGAGTCTCAAAATGGTGGAGAGGTAAAGATTCATATATAGGAGGATAATATTCAAACACCGGAAGTGTTCCTGGGGGTCCCGGGTACGTATCGGGTCACTAGAAGGGGTTCCGGGCACTCCCCAGCAACTAATGGGCCTAATGGGCCAAGAGAGGGACAGAACAGCCCCTAAGGGGCTGGTGCACGCCCCTATAGGCCGAAATAGGAGGAGAAGGAAAGGAGGGAAGGGAGAAGGAAAGCGGAGGATTCAGCCTCCCCCTTTCCTTCCCTCCCCCCTCTCTTTCCTTCCTCCTCCGATAATTATGGAAGGGAGAGGCCGACTTGGAGGAGGCGCCCAAGTAGGATTCCTCCTACTTGGAGAGCCCATTGCTGCTCCCCTCCCTCTCCCACCTATATATATGTGGTGGGGGGCACCGCTAGAACACACAACATTGATTCCTAGTCGTGTGCGGCGCCCCCCTCCACAATTTATGCCTCCAGTCATATCTTCATAGTGCTTAGGCGAAGTCCTAAGCGGGTCAATTCACCATCACCGTAACCATGCTATCATGCTGACGGAACTCTCCCTCGACACTTTGCTGAATCAAGAGTTCGAGGGACGTCATCGAGCTGAACGTGTGCAGAACTCGGAGGTGTCATACGTTTGGTGCTTGATCGTTCAGAACGAGAAGAAGTTCGACTATATCAACCGCGTTGTCAAACGCTTCCGCTTTCGGTCTATGAGGGTACGTGGACACACTCTCCCCCTCTCGTTGCTATGCATCTCCAAGATTGATCTTGCGTGAGCGTAAGATTTTTTTTGAAATTGCATGCTACGTTTCCCAACAGATACACCATCACATGTTCTATGTCCAAATTCGGCATTTTTTGTTGTTCATTTGTTGTTTGACGCATTTCTAGGGATTTAGTGAATGCAATTTAAATTTGAACTGCAATTGCATGGATTTTTATGACAAATTAGGTTGAAAATAATAATTGTATTCTTGAGTATAAGTTTTGGTCATATCCAAGAAAAATAGGCGAAGTTCCAACATCAGGGTGACATGACTTGACCCTGAAGATGAAGCTTATGTTGGGGAACACAGTATTTCAAAATATTTCCTACGATCACCCAAGATATATCTAGGATATTCATAGCAACGAGACGGGAGAGTGTGTCCATGTACCCTCGTAGACCAAAAGCGAAAGCGTTTAGTAACGCGGTTGATGTAGTCAAACGTCTTCATGATCCAACCGATCCAAGTACTGAACGTACGGCACCTCCGTGTTCATCACACGTTCAGCACGATGACGTCCCTCGAGCTCTTGATCTAGTAGAGGGTCGAGGGAAAGTTCCATCAGCCTGACAGCGTGGCGATGGTGATGATGAAGTTACCGGCACAGGGCTTCACCAAAGCACTACGACGATATGACTGAGGTGTTAAACTGTGGAGGGGGGCACCACACATGGCTAAGAGATTGTCTGTTGTTCCTTGGGGTGCCCCCTGCCCACGTATATAAAGGAGGGGGGAGGAGGAGGCCGTCCAAGCGGGTTGCGCGCCAAGGGGGGGATTCCTACTAGGACTCCAAACCTAGTAGGATTGCCCCCCCCCCCCTTTCCTTCCAACGGAGAGGGGGAAAGGGGAAAGGACGGAGAGGGAGAAGGAAAGAGGGGGGCCGCACCCCCTCCCCTTGTCCAATTTTGATTGGGTCAAGGGGGGCGTGCCCCACCTCCTATGGTCTGCCTCCTCTCCTCCACTATGGCCCATTAGGCCCAATAACTTTCCCGAGGTGTTCCGATAGCCTCTCGGTACTCAGAAAAATCCCCGAACCTTATCGGAACCATTCCGATGTCCGTATATAACCTTACAGTATATCAATCTTTACCTCTCGACCATTTTAAGACTCCTCGTCATGTCTGTGATCTCATCCGGGACTCCGAACAAACTTCGGTCATCCAATCACATAACTCATAATACAAATCGTCATCGAACATTAAGCGTGCGGACCCTACGGGTTCGAGAACTATGTAGACATGATGGAGACACATCTCCGGTCAATAGCCAATAGCGGAACCTGGATGCTCATATTGGCTCCAACATATTCTACAAAGATCTTTATCGGTCAAACCGCATAACAACATACGTCATTCCCTTTGTCATCGGTATGTTACTTGCCCGAGATTCGATCGTTGGTATCATCATACCTAGTTGAATCTCATTACCGGCAAGTCTCTTTACTCATTCCGTAATGCATCATCCCGTAACTAACTCATTAGTCACATTGCTTGCAGGGCATATAGTGATGTGCATTACCGAGAGGGCCCAGAGATACCTCTCCGATACACGGAGTGACAAATCCTAATCTTGATCTATGCCAACTCAACAAACACATTCGGAGACACCTGTAGAGCATCTTTATAATCACCCAGTTACATTGTGACGTTTGATAGCACACAAAGTTCCTCCAGTATTCGGGAGTTGCATAATCTCATAGTCAGAGGAATATGTATAAGTCATGAAGAAAGAAATAGCAATAAAACTAAATGATCATCACGCTAAGCTAATGGATGGGTCTTGTCCATCACATCATTCTCTAATGATGTGATCCCGTTCATCAAATGACAACACATGTCTATGGTCAGGAAACTTAACCATATTTGATTAACGAGCTAGTCAAGTAGAGGCATACTAGGGACACTATGTTTGTCTATGTATTCACACATGTACTAAGTTTCCGAATAATACAATTCTAGCATGAATAATAATTATTTATCGTGATATAAGGAAATATAAATAACAACTTTATTATTGCCTCTAGGGCATATTTCCTTCAGTCTCCCACTTGCACTAGAGTCAATAATCTAGATTACATAGTAATGATTCTAACACCCATGGAGTTTTGGTGTTGATCATATTTTGCTCATGGAAGAGGCTTAGTCAACGGGTCTGCAACATTCAGATCCGTATGTATTTTGCAAATCTCTATGTCTCCCTCCTTGACTTGATCGCGGATGGAATTGAAGCGTCTCTTGATGTGTTTGGTTCTCTTGTGAAATTTGGATTCCTTCACCAAGGCTATTGCTCCAGTATTGTCACAAAAGATTTTCATTAGACCCGATGCACTAGGTATTACACCTAGATCAGATCTGAACTCCTTCATCCAGACTCCTTCATTTGCTGCTTCCGAAGCAGCTATGTACTCCGCTTCACACGTAGATCCTGCCACGACGCTTTGCTTGGAACTGCACCAACTGACAGCTCCACCATTCAATATAAATACGTATCCGGTCAGTGAGTTAGAGTCATCCGGATCTGTGTCAAATCTTGCATCGACGTAACCATTTACGACGAGCTCTTTGTCACCTCCATAAACGAGAAACATATCCTTAGTCCTTTTTAGGTATTTCAGGATGTTCTTGACCGCTGTTCAGTGATCCACTCCTGGATTACTTTGGTACCTCACTGCTAAACTAATAGCAAGGCACACATAAGGTCTTGTACACAACATTGCATACATGATAGAACCTATGGTTGAGGCATACGGAATGACTTTCATTTTCTCTCTATCTTCTGCAGTGGTCGGGCATTGAGTCTGACTCAACTTCACACCTTGTAACACAGGAAAGAACCCTTTCTTTGACTGGTCCATTTTGAACTTCTTCAAAACTTTATCAAGGTATGTTCTTTCTGAAAGTCCAATTAAGCGTCTTGATCTATCTCTATAGATCTTGATGCCCACTATGAGATTATGCAACTCCCGTTTACCGGAGGAACACTTTGGGTGCTACCAAACGTCACAACGTAACTGGGTGATTATAAAGGAGTACTACAGGTGTCTCCAAAGGTACATGTTGGGTTGGCGTATTTCAAGATTAGGTTTTGTCACTCCGATTGTCGGAGAGGTATCTCTGGGCCCTCTCGGTAATGCACATCACTATAAGCCTTGCAAGCAATGTAGCTAATGAGTTAGTTATGGAATGATGCATTACGTAACGAGTAAAGAGACTTGCCTATAACGAGATTGAACTAGGTATTGAGATACCGACGATCGAATCTCGGGCAAGTAACATACCGATGACAAAGGGAACAACGTATGTCGTTATGCGGTTTGACCGATAAAGATCTTCATAGAATATGTAGGAACCAATATGGGCATCCAGGTTCCGCTATTGGTTATTGACCAAGAATAGTTCTAGGTCATGTCTACATAGTTCTCGAACCCGTAGGGTCCGCACGCTTAAGGTTTCGATGACAGTTATATTATAAGTTTATGAGTTTTGATGTACCGAAGGAGTTCGGAGTCCCGGATGAGATCGGGAACATGACGAGGAGTCTCGAAATGGTCGAGACGTAAAGATCGATATATTGGACGACTATATTCGGAGTTCGGAAAGGTTCCGAATGATTCGGGTAGTTTTCGGAGTACCGGAGAGTTACGGGAATTCGCCGGGGAGAAGTATTGGGCCTTGTTGGGCCCTGCGGGAAAGAGAGAGGGGCTGCTAGGGCAGGCCACGCGCCCCCGCAAGGCCTAGTCCGAATTGGACTAGGGGGAGGGGCCGCACCCCTTCCTTCCTTCCCCTTCCTTCTCTCCTACTCCTACTAGGAAAGGAGGAGTCCTACTCCCGGTGGGAGTAGGACTCCCCTTGCGCGCCTCCTCCCTAGGCCGCCACCTCCTCCTTGCTCCTTTATATCACGGGGCAGGGGCACCCCATGAACACACAAGTTGATCTACGGATTGTTCCTTAGCCGTGTGCGGTGCCCCCTCCACCATATTCCACTTGGTCATATCGTCATGGGATTAGGCGAAGCCTGCGCCCGGTAAAGTCATATCGTCGTGGAGCTTAGGCGAAGCCCTGCGTCGGTGGAGCATCATCATCGTCACCATGCCGTCGTGCTGGCGGAACTCATCCCCGACGCTTTGCTGGATCGGAGCCCGGGGATCGTCATCGAGCTGAACGTGTGCTGAACACGGAGGTGCCGTACGTTCGGTACTTGGATCGGTCGGATCGTGAAGACGTACGACTACATCAACCGCGTTGTTATAACGCTTCTTCACGGTCTCACGAGTGCGTGGACAGACACTCTTCCCTCTCGTTGCTATGCCATCACCATGGTCTTGCGTGTGCGTAGGGAAATTTTTGAAATTACTACGTTCCCCAACAAAGTGGCATCCGAGCCTGGTTTTATGCGTTGATGTCATATGCACGAGTAGAACACAAGTGAGTTGTGGGCGATATAAGTCATACTGCTTACCAGCATGTCATACTTTGGTTCAGCGGTATTGTGAGATGAAGCGGCCGGACCGACATTACGCCAGACGCTTACGCGAGACTGGTTTCACCGCTTGAGCACTCGTTGCTTAAAGGTGACCGGCGGGTGTCTGTCTCTCTCACTTTAGTTGAACCGAGTGTGGCTACGCCCGGTCCTTGCGAAGGTTAAAACATCACCAACTTGACAAACTATCGTTGTGGTTTTGATGCGTAGGTTAGAACGGTTCTTGCTCAGCCCGTAGCAGCCACGTAAAACTTGCAACAACAAAGTAGAGGACGTCTAACTTGTTTTTGCAGGGCATGTTGTGATGTGATGTGGTCAAGACGTGATGCTATATTTTATTGTATGAGATGATCATGTTTTGTAACCGAGTTATCGGCAATCGGCAGGAGCCATATGGTTGTCGCTTTATTGTATGAAATGCAAACGCCATGTAATTGCTTTACTTTATCACTAAGCAGTAGCGATAGTCGTAGAAGCAATAGTTGGCGAGACGACAACGATGCTGCGATGGAGATCAAGGTGTCGCGCCAGTGACGATGGTGATCATGACGGTGCTTCGGAGATGGAGATCACAAGCACAAGATGATGATGGCCATATCATATCACTTATATTGATTGCATGTGATGTTTATCCTTTATGCATCTTATCTTGCTTTGATTGACGGTAGCATTATAAGATGATCTCTCACTAAAATTATCAAGAAGTGTTCTCCCTGAGTATGCACCGTTGCCAAAGTTCGTAGTGCCCAGACACCACGTGATGATCGGGTGTGATAAGCTCTACGTCCATCTACAACGGGTGCAAAACAGTTGCGCACGCGGAATACTCAGGTTAAACTTGACGAGCCTAGCATATAACAGATATGGCCTCGGAACACGGAGACCGAAAGGTCGAGCGTGAATCATATAGTAGATATGATCAACATAGTGATGTTCACCATTGAAAACTACTCCATCTCACGTGATGATCGGTTATGGTTTAGTTGATTTGGATCACGTAATCACTTAGATGACTAGAGAGATGTCTATCTAAGTGGGAGTTCTTAAGTAATATGATTAATTGAACTTTAACTTATCATGAACTTAGTCCTAGTAATATTTTGCAAATTATGTTGTAGATCAATAGCTCGCGTTGTTGCTTCCCTATGTTTTTATATGTGTTCCTAGAGAAAAATTGTATTGAAAAATGTTAGTAGCAAAGATGCGGATTGGATCCGTGATCTGAGGTTTATCCTCATTGCTGCACGTAAGAATTATGTCCTTAATGCACCGCTAGGTGATGTAACTATTGCAGGAGCAAATGCGGGCGTTATGAACGTTTGGCTGGCTCAATATGATGACTACTTGATAGTTTAGTGCACCATACTTAACGGCTTAGAATCGGGACTTCAAAGACGTTTTGAACGTCATGGACCATATGAGATGTTCCAGGAGTTGAAGTTAATATTTCAAGCAAATACCCGAGTTGAGAGATATGAAATCTCCAACAAGTTCTATAGCTAAAAGATGGAGGAGAATCGCTCAACTAGTGAGCATGTTCTCAGATTGTGCAGGTACTTCAATCGCTTGAATCAAGTGGGAGTTAATCTTCCAGATAAGATAGTGATTGACAGAATTCTCTAGTCACCATCACTAAGTTACTAGAACTTCGTGATGAACTATAATATGCAAGGGATGACGAAAACGATTCCCGAGCTCTTCGTGATGTTGACGAAGGTAGAAATCAAGAAAGAGCATCAAGTGTTGATGATTGACAAGACCACTAGTTTCAAGAAAAAGGGCAAAGGGAAAGAAAGGGGAACTTTAAGTAGAATGACAAGCAAGTTGTCACTCCCACGAAGAAACCCAAAGCTGAACCAAAGCCTGAAACCGAGTGCTTACACTGCATAGGAAATGGTCACTTTGAAGCGGAAATACCCCAAATATTTGGTGGATAAGAAGGATGGCAAAGTGAACAAGGGTATATTTGATATACTGAGTTATTAACGTGTGCTTTACTAGTGTTTATAGTAGCCCTGAGTATTTGATACTTGTTAGGTTGCTAAGATTAGTAACTCGAAACAGGAGTTCTGAGAATAAACAGAAACTAGTTGAAGGGAAGTGACGATGAGTGTTGGAAGTAGTTCCAAGATTGATATGATCATCATCGCACACTCCCTATACTATCGGGATTAGTGTTGAACCTAAATAAATGTTATTTGGCGTTTGCGTTGAGCATGAATATGATTTGATCATGTTTATTGCAATACGGTTATTCATGTAAGTTAGAGAATAATTATTGTTCTGTTTACATGAATAAAACCTTCTATGGTCATACACCCAATGAAAAATGGTTTGTTGGATCTCGATCGTGTGACACACATATTCATAATATTGAAACCAAAAGATGTAAAGTTAATAATGATAGTGCAATTTATTTGTGGCACTGCCGTTTGGGTCATATCGGTGTAAAACGCATGAAGAAACTCCATACTGATGGGCTTCTGGAATCACTTGATTATGAATCACTTGGTACTTGCGAACCGTGCCTCATGGGCAAGATGACTAAAACGCCGTTCTACGGAACTATGGAGCGAGCAACTGATTTGTTGGAAATCATACATACCGATGTATACGATCCGATGAGTGTTAAGGATCGCAGCGTGTATCATTATTTTTCTGACCTTCACAGATGATTTGAGCAGATATGCGTATATCTTCTTGATGAAACATAAGTCTGAAATAGTTGAAAAGTTCAAAGTATTTCAGAGTGAAGTGAAGAATCATCATAACAAGAAAATAAAAGTTTCTACGATATGATCGCAGAGGAAAAATATTTGAGTTACGAGTTTGGCCTTGATTAAAACAATGTGAAATAGTTTCACTACTCACGCCACCGGAACACCACAGCATAATGGTGTGTCCGAACGTCAGAACCGCACTTTATTGGATATGGTGCGATCTATGATGTATCTTACCGATTTACCACTATCGTTTTGGGGTTATGCATTAGAGACAGCTGCATTCACGTTTAATAGGGCACCATCTAAATCCGTTGAGGCGACACCGTATGAACTATGGTTTAAACAGTAAACCTAAGTATCGTTTCTTAAAAGTTTGGAGTTGTGATGCTTATGTGAAAAAGTTTTCACCTGATAAGCTCGAACCCAAATCGGAGAAGTGCGTCTTCATAAAATACCCAAAGGTAACTATTGGGTACACCTTCTATCACAGATCCGAAGGCAAGTTTTTCGTTGCTAAGGTGGATCCTTTCTAGAGAAGAAGTTTCTCTCGAAAGAAGTGAGTGGGAGGAAAGTAAGAGCTTGATAAGGTAATTTGTACCTTCTCCCGAATTGGAAAGTAGTTCATCACAGAAATCAGTTCTAGTGATTCCTACACCAATTAGTGAGGAAGCTAATGATGATGATCATGAAACTTCAGATCAAGTTACTACAAAACCTCGTAGGTCTTCCAAAGTACAGTCCGCATCAGAGTGGTACAGTAATCCTATTCTGGAAGTAATGTTACTAGACCATGATGAACCTACGAACTATGAGGAAGCGATGATGAGCCCAGATTCCGCGAAATGGTTTGAGACCATGAAATCTGAGATGGGATCCATGTATGAGAACAAAGTATGGACTTTGATTGACTTGCTCGATGATCAGCAAGCCATGTTAAATAAATGGATCTTCAAGAGGAAGACGGACACTGATAGTAGTGTTACTATCTACAAAGCTCGACTTGTCACAAAAAGGTTTTCGACAAGTTCAAGGTGTTGACTACAATGAGATTTTCTCAACTGTAGCGATGCTTAAGTCTGTAGAATCATGTTAGCAATTGCCACATTTTATGAAATCTGGCAAATGGATGTCAAAACTACATTCTTTAATGGATTTATTAAAGAAGAGTTGTATATGATACAACCAGAAGGTTTTGTCAATCCTAAAGGAGCTAACAAAATGTGCAAGCTTGAGCAATCCATCTATGGACTGGTGCGAGCATCTTGGAGTTGGAATAAACGCTTTGATAAGTGTGATCAAAGCATATGATTTTATACAGACTTTTGGAAAGGCATGTATTTACAAGAAAGTGAGTGGGAGCACTACAGCCTTTCTGATAAGTATATGTGAATGACATATTGTTGATCGGAAATAATGTAGATTTATTACGCAAAGCATAAAGGAGTATTTGAAAGGAGTTTTTCAAAGAAAGACCTCAAGTAAAACTACTTACATATTGAGCATCAAGATCTATAGAGATAGATCAAGACGTTTGATAAGTTTTTCAATGAATACATACCTTGACAAGATTTTGAAGTAGTTCAAAATGGAACAGTCAAAGAAAGAGTTCTTGCCTGTGTTATAAGGTGTGAGATTGAGTAAGACTCAAAACTCGACCACGGCAGAAGATAGAAAGAGAATGAGAGTCATTCCCTATGCATCAGCCATAGGTTCTATAAAGTATGTCATCTTGTGTACGGATCTATTGCATACCCTACCACTAAGCTTGGCAAGGAGTGCAATAGTGATCTAGGAGTAGATCAATGTAAAGCGGTCAAAATTATCCATACAAGAATAAGGATATGTTTCTCTATTATGGAACTGAAATAAGGTTCGAAGTAAAGGGTTACGCCGATGCAAGTTTTAACACTAATCTAGATGACTCTGAGTCTCGGTCTGGATACATATTGAAAGTTGGAGCAATTAGCTAGAGTATCTCCGCAAGAGCATTGTAGACATAGAAATTTGCAAAATACTTACGGCTCTGAATGTGATGAGACCCGTTGACTAAAATTATCTCACAAGCAAAACATGATCACACCTTAGTACTCTTTGGGTGTTAATCACATAGCGATGTGAACTAGATTATCGACTCTAGTAAACCCTTTGGGTGTTGGTCACATGTCGATGTGAACTATGGGTGTTAACCACATATAGATGTGAACTATTGATGTTAAATCACATGGCGATGTGAACTAGATTATTGACTCTAGTGCAAGTGGGAGATCAAGGAAATATGCCCTAGAGGCAATAATAAAGTTATTATTTATTTCCTTATATCATGATAAATGTTTATTATTCATGCTAGAATTGTATTAACGGAAACATAATACATGTGTGAATACATAGACAAACAGAGTGTCACTAGTATGCCTCTACTTGACTAGCTCGTTAATCGAAGATGGTTATGTTTCCTAACCATAGACATGAGTTGTCATTTGATTAACGGGATCACATCATTAGGAGAATGATCTGATTGACATGACCCATTCCGTTAGCCTAGCACTTGATCGCTTAGTATGCTGCTATTGCTTTCTTCATGACTTATACATGTTCCTGTAACTATGAGATTATGCAACTCCCGTTTACGGAGGAACACTTTGGTGCTACCAAACGTCACAACGTAATCGGGTGATTATAAAGGAGTACTACAGGTGTCTCCAAAGGTACATGTTGGGTTGGCGTATTTCAAGATTAGGTTTTGTCACTCCGATTGCACGGAGAGGTATCTCTGGCCCTCTCGGTAATGCACATCACTATAAGCCTTGCAAGCAATGTAGCTAATGAGTTAGTTATGGAATGATGCATTACGTAACGAGTAAAGAGACTTGCCGTAACGAGATTGAACTAGGTATTGGATACCGACGATCGAATCTCGGGTAAGTAACATACCGATGACAAAGGGAACAACGTATGTCGTTATGCGGTTTGACCGATAAAGATCTTCGTAGAATATGTAGGAACCAATATGGGCATCCAGGTTCCGCTATTGGTTATTGACCAAGAATAGTTCTAGGTCATGTCTACATAGTTCTCGAACCCATAGGGTCCGCACGCTTAAGGTTTCGATGACAGTTATATTATGAATTTATGAGTTTTGATGTACCGAAGGAGTTCGGAGTCCCGAATGAGATCGGGGACATGACGAGGAGTCTCGAAATGGTCGAGACGTAAAGATCGATATATTGGACGACTATATTCAGAGTTCGGAAAGGTTCCGAATGATTCGGTATTTTTCGAGTACCGAGAGTTACGGGAATTCGCCGGGAGAAGTATTGGGCCTTGTTGGGCCCTGGGGGAAAGAGAGTGGGGCTGCCTCGGGCAGGCCGCCCCCCCCCCCCCAAGGCCTAGTCCGAATTGGACTAGGGGAGGCCGCACCCTTCCTCCCTTCCCCTTCCTTCTCTCCTACTCCTACTAGGAAAGGAGGAGTCCTACTCCCGGTGGGAGTAGGACTCCCCCCTTGGTGCGCCTCCTCCCTAGGCCGGCCACCTCCTCTTTGCTCCTTTATATACGGGGGCAGGGGGACACCCCATGAACACACAAGTTGATCTACGGATCGTTCCTTAGCCGTGTGCGGTGCCCCCCTCCACCATATTCCACTTCGGTCATATCGTCATGAGCTTAGCGAAGCCTGCGCCGGTGAAGTCATATCGTCGCGGAGCTTAGGCGAAGCCCTGCATAGGTGGAGCATCATCATCGTCACCACGCCGTCGTGCTGACGGAACTCATCGCTTTGCTGGATCGGAGCCCGGGGATCGTCATCGAGCTGAACGTGTGCTGAACACGGAGGTGCCGTACGTTCGGTACTTGGATCGGTCGGATCGTGAAGACGTACGACTACATCAACCGCGTTGTTATAACGCTTCCGCTTACGGTCTACGAGGGTACGTGGACAGACACTCTTCCCTCTCGTTGCTATGCCATCACCATGGTCTTGCGTGTGCGTAGGAAATTTTTTGAAATTACTACGTTCCCCAACAGAATATTCACCTCCATGATCAGATCGAAGAAACTTTATTTTCTTGTTACGATGATTTTCTACTTCACTCTGAAATTCTTTGAACTTTTCAAATGTTTCAGACTTATGTTTCATCAAGTAGATATACCCATATCTGCTCAAATCATCTGTGAAGGTCAGAAAATAACGGTACCCGCCGCGAGCCTCAACACTCATTGGACCGCATACATCAGTATGTATTATTTCCAACAGGTCAGTTGTTCGCTCCATTTTTCCGGAGAACGGAGTCTTAGTCATCTTGCCCATGAGGCATGGTTCACAAGCATCAAGTGATTCATAATCAAGTGATTCCAAAAGCCCATCAGCATGGAGTTTCTTCAAGCGCTTTACACCAATATGACCTAAACGGCAGTGCCACAAAAAAGTTGCACTATCATTATTAACCTTGCATATTTTGGCTTCAATATTATGAATATGTGTATCACTACAATCGAGATTCAACAAAAATAGACCACTCATCGAGGGTGCATGACCATAAAAGATATTACTCATATAAATAGAACAACCATTATCCTCTGATTTAAAGGAATAACTGTCTCGCATCAAACAAGATCCATATATAATGTTCATGCTTAACGCTGGCATCAAATAACAATTATTCAGGTCTAAAACTAATCCCGAAGGTAGATGTAGAGGTAGCGTGCCGACGGCGATCACATCGACTTTGGAACCATTTCCCACGCGCATCGTCACCTCGTCCTTATCCAATCTTCGTTTAATCCGTAGCCCCTGTTTTGAGTTGCAATATGAGCAACAGAACCAGTATCAAATACCCAGGCACTACTACGAGCATTAGTAAGGTACACATCAATAACATGTATATCATATATACCTTTCACTTTGCCATCCTTCTTATCCGCCAAATACTTGGGGCAGTTCCGCTTCAAGTGACCAATCCCTTTGTAGTAGAAGCACTCAGTTTCAGGCTTAGGTCCAGACATGGGCTTCTTCACTTGAGCAGCAACTTGCTTGCCGTTCTTCTTGAAGTTCTCCTTCTTCCCTTTGCCTTTTTTTCTTGAAATAGTGGTCTTGTTAATCATCAACACTTGATGCTCCTTCTTGATTTCTACCTCCGCAGCCTTTAGCATTGCGAAGAGCTTGGGAATTCTCATATACATCCCTTGCATATTATAGTTCATCACGAAGCTTTTATAGCTTGGTGGCAGTGATTGAAGAACTCCGTCAATGACACTATCATCAGGAAGATTAACTCCCAGTTGAGTCAAGTGGTTGTGGTACCCAGACATTCTGAGTATATGTTCACTCACAGAACTATTCTCCTCCATCTTGTAGCTATAGAACTTATTCGAGACTTCATATCTCTCAATTCGGGCATTTGCTTGAAATATTAACTTCAACTCCTGGAACATCTCATATGCTCGATGACGTTCAAAACGTCTTTGAAGTCCTGATTCTAAGCCGTAAAGCATGGCACACTGAACTATCGAGTAGTCAGCAGCTTTGCTCTGCCAGACATTCATAATGTCCGGAGTTGCTCCTGCAGCGGATCTTGCACCTAGCGGTGTTTCCAGGACGTAATTCTTATGTGCAGCAATGAGGATAATCCTCAAGTTACGGACCCAGTCCGTGTAGTCGCTACCATCATCTTTCAATTTAGCTTTCTCTAGGAACGCATTAAAATTCAAAGGAACGGTAGCACGGGCCATTGATCTACAACAACATAGACATGCAAAAACTATCAGGTACTAAGTTCATGATAAATTAAAATTCAATTAATCATATTACTTAAGAACTTGCACTTAGATAGACATCCCTTTAGTCATCTAAATGATCACGTGATCCATATCAACTAAACCATGTCCGGTCATCACGTGAGATGGAGTAGTTTTCAATGGTGAACATCACTATGTTGATCATATCTACTATATGATTCACGTTTGACCTTTCGGTCTCAGTGTTCCGAGGCCATATCTGCATATGCTAGGCTCGTCAAGTTTCACCCGAGTATTCTGCACGTGCAAAACTGGCTTGCACTCGTTGTATGTGAACGTAGAACTTATCACACCCGATCATCACGTGGTGTCTCGGCACGACGAACTTTAGCAATGGTGCATACTCAGGGAGAAAACTTATACCTTGAAATTCAGTGAGGGATCATCTTATAATGCTTCCGTCGTACTAAGCAAAATAAGATACATAAAGGATAAACATCACATGCAATCAAAATATGTGACATGATATGGCCATCATCATCTTGTGCCTTTGATCTCCATCTCCAGAGCACTGTCATGATCTCCATCATCACCGACTTGACACCTTGATCTCCATCGTAGCAACGTTCTCGTCTCGCCAACTATTGCTTCTACGACTATCGCTACAGCTTAGTGATAAAGTAAAGCAATTACATGGCGATTGCATTTCATACAATAAAGCGACAACCATAAGGCTCCAGCTAGTTGCCGATAACAGTTACAAAACATGATCATCTCATACAACAATTTATATCTCATCACGTCTTGACCATATTACATCACAACATGCCATGCAAAAACAAGTTAAACGTCCTCTACTTTGTTGTTACAAGTTTTACGTGGCTGCTACGGGCTTCTAGCAAGAACCGTTCTTACCTACGCATCAAAACCACAACGATTTTTTGTCAAGTGTGTTGTTTTAACCTTCAACAAGGACCGGCCGTAGTCAAACTCGACTCAACTAAAGTTGGAGAAACAGACATCCGCTAGCCACCGTAATGCGGACACGTCGGTAGAACCAGTCTCATGAACGCGGTCATGTAATGTCGGTCCAGGCCGCTTCATCCAACAATATCGCCGAATCAAAGTAAGACATTGGTGGTAAGAAGTATGACTATTATCTCCCACAACTCATTGTGTTCTACTCGTGCATATATCATCTACGCATAGAACTGGCTCGGATGCCACTGTTGGGGAACACAATATTTCAAGATCTATCTAGAAGATGCGTAGCAACGAGACGGGAGAGTGTGTCCATGTACCCTCCTAGACCGAAAGTGGAAGCATTTAGTAACGCGGTTGATGTAGTCGAATATCTTCACGATCCAACTGATCCAAGTACCGAACGTACGGCACCTCCGTGTTCAGCACACATTCAGCACGATGACGTCCCTCGACTCTTGATCTATTAGAGGGTCGAGGGAGAGTTCTGTCAGCACGACGGTGTGGCGACGGTGATGATGAAGTTACCGGCGCAGGGCTTCACCTAAGCACTACGACGATATGACTGAGGTGTTAAACTATGGAGGGGGGCACCGCACACGGCTAAGAGATTGTCTGTTGTGCCTTGGGGTGCCCCCTGCCCACGTATATAAAGGAGGGAGGGGAGGCCGGCCAAGGGGAGGCGCCAAGGGGGGAGTCCTACTAGGACTCCAAACATAGTAGGATTCGGTCCCCCTTCCCTTCCAACGGAGAGGGGGAAAGGGGAAAGGAGGGAGAGGGAGAAGGAAAGAGGGGGGGGGGGCGCACCCCCTCCCCTTCTCCAATTCGGATCGCGGCAAGGGGAGCGCGCCCCACCTCCTATGGCGTGCCTCCTCTCCTCCACTATGGCCCATTAGGCCCAATAACTTTCCCGGGGGGTTCCGATAGCCTCCCGGTACTCCGAAAAATCCCCGAACCTTATCAGAACCATTCCGATGTCCATATATAACCTTCCAATATATAGATCTTCACCTCTCGACCATTTCGAGACTCCTCATCATGTCTGTGATCTCATCAGGGACTCTGAACAAACTTCGGTCATCAAATCACATAACTCATAATACAAATCGTCACTGAATGTTAAGCGTGCGGACCCTACGGGTTCGAGAACTATGTAGACATGATCCAGACACATCTCCGGTCAATAACCAATAGCAGAACCTAGATGCTCATATTGGCTCCAACATATTCTACGAAGATCTTTATCGGTCAAACCGCATAACAACATACGTCGTTCCCTTTGTCATCAGTATGTTACTTGCCCGAGATTCGATCGTCGGTATCGTCATACCTAGTTCACTCTCGTTACCGACAAGTCTCTTTACTCATTTTGTAATGCATCATACCGTAACTAACTCATTAGTCACATTTCTTGCAAGGCTTATAGTGATGTGCATTACCTAGAGGGCCCAGAGATACCTCTTGCTCCCTCTTGAGCATTGCGTTGGTTTTCCCTTGAAGAGGAAAGAGTGATGCAGCAAAGTAGCGTAAGTATTTCCCTCAGTTTTGAGAACCAAGGTATCAATCCAGTAGGAGACTACACGCAAGTCACCTCGTACCTACACAAACAAATAAGAACCTTGCAACCAACGCGATAAAGGGGTTGTCAATCCCTTCACGACCACTTGCAAAAGTGAGATCTGATAGAGATAATAAGATAAATGTTTTTGGTATTTTTTAGGATATAGATTGAAAGTAAAATAGATTGGGAACTTTATATGATGGAGAATAGACCCGGGGGCCATAGGTTTCACTAGTGGCTTCTCTCAAGATAGCATAAGTATTACGATGGGTGAACAAATTACTGTCGAGCAATTGATAGAAAAGTGCATAATTATGAGAATATCTAGGCATGATCATGTAGATAGGCATCACGTCCGTGACAAGTAGACTGAAACGATTTTGCATCTACTACTATTACTCCACACATCGACCGCTATCCAGCATGCATCTAGAGTATTAAGTTCATAAGAATAGAGTAATGCATTAGGCAAGATGACATGATGTAGAGGGATAAGCTCAAGCAATATGATATAAACCCCATCTTTTTATCCTAGATGGCAACAATACAATGCGTGCCTTGTTGCCCCTGCTGTCACTGGGAAAGGACACCGCAAGATTGAATCCAAAGCAAAGCACTTCTCCAATTGCAACAAAGATCAATCTAGTAGGCCAAACCAAACTGATAATTCGAAGAGACTTGCAAAGATAACAAATCATACATAAAAGAATTCAGAGGAGATTCAAATATTGTTCATAGATAATCTTGATCATAAACCCACAATTCATCGGATCTCGACAAACACACCGCATAAACAATTACATCGAATAGATCTCCAAGAAGATCGAGGAGACATTTGTATTGAGATCCAAAGAGAGAGAAGAAGCCATCTAGCTAATAACTATGGACCCGAAGGCATGCGGTAAACTACTCACACATCATCGGAGAGGCCATGGTGTTGATGTACAAGCTCTCTGTGATCGATTCCCCCTCCGGCGGAGCGCCGGAAAAGGCCCCAAGATAGGATCTCACGGGTACAGAAGGTTGCGGCGGTGGAAATACGGTTTCATGGTTCTCTCAGATGTTTTCGGGGTATATGAGTATATATAGGTGAAAGAAGTCGGTCAGGGGAGACACGAGGGGCCCACGAGGGTGGGGGGCGCGCCTACCCCCTGGGCGCGCCTCCCTGCCTCGTGGCCTCCTCGTTTCTTTCTTGACGTCCACTCCAAGTGCCATGGATTGCGTTTGTTCCAAAAATCACTCTACCGAAGTTTTCATTCCGTTTGGATTCCGTTTGATATTCCTTTTGTGCAAAACATTGAAATAGGTAAAAAAAACAGCAATTTGCACTGGGCCTTTGGTCAGTAGTTAGTCCCAAAAATAATATAGAAGTGTATAATAAAGCCCATTAAACATCCAAAACAGATAATATAATAGCATGGAACAATCAAAAATTATAGATACGTTGGACGTATCAAGCATCCCCAAGCTTAAGTCCTGCTCGTCCTCGATTAGGTAAATGATAAAAACAGAATTTTTTATGTGGAATGCTTCCTAACATATTTTTCTATGTAGTTTTCTTTATTGTGGCATGAATGTTCAGATCCGAAAGATTCAAGATAAAAGTTTAATCTTGACATAAAAATAATAATACATCAAGCATACTAACTAAGCAATTATGTCTTCTCAAAATAACATGGCCAAAGAAGGTTCATCCCTACAAAATCATATAGTTTGGTCATGCTCCATTTTAAATCACACAAGAATGCTCTCATCATGCACAACCCTGATGACAAGCCAAGCAATTGTTTCATACTTTAGTAATCTCAAACTTTTTTCAACTTTCATGCAATACATGAGCGTGAGCCATGGACATAACACTATGGGTGGAATAGAATATAATGATGGGGTTATGTGGAGAAGACAAAAAAGGAGAGATTCTCACATTGATGCGGCTAATCAACGGGCTAGGGAGATGCCCATCAATTGATGTCAATGCAAGGAGTAGGGATTGCCATGCAACGGATGCACTAGAGCTATAAATGTATGAAAGCTCAACAAAAGAAACTAAGTGGGTGTGAATCCAACTTGCTTGCTCACGAAGACCTAGGGCATTTGAGGAAGCCCATTGTCGGAATATACAAGCCAAGTTCTATAATGAAAAATTCCCACTAGTATATGAAAGTGAAAAAACAAGAGACTCTCTATCATAAAGATCATGGTGCTACTTTGAAGCACAAGTGTGGAAAAAAGGATAGTAGCATCGTCCCTTTTTATTTCTTTTTTTTCCTTTCTTTTTTTTGTCCTTTCTTTTTTTGGGACAATGCTCTATTAATGATGATCATCACACTTCTATTTATTTACAAATCAATGATTACAACTCGATACTAGAACAAAATATGACTCTATATGAATGCCTTCGACGGTGTACCGGGATGGGCAATGAATCAAGAGTGACATGTATGATAAATTATGCATGGTGGCTTTGCCACACCAACTAGATGATCATGCAAGGCAATATGACAATGATGAAGCGTGTCATGATAAATGAAATGGTGGAAAGTTGCATGGCAATATATCTCGGAATGGCTATGGAAATGCCATAATAGGTAGGTATGGTGGCTGTTTTAAGGAAGAGATAATGAGGTTTATGTGTGATAGAGCGTATCATATCACGGGGTTTGGATGCACCGGCGAAGTTTGCACCAACTCTCAAGGTGAGAAAGGGCAATGCACGGTACCGAAGAGGCTAGCAATGATGGAAAAGTGCGTATAATCCATGGACTCAACATTAGTCATAAAGAACTCACATACTTATCGCAAAAATGTACAAGTCATCAAAACCCAAGCATTACATGCATGCTCCTAGGGGGATAGATTGGTAGGAAAAGACCATCGCTCGTCCCCGACCGCCACTCATAAGGATGACAATCAAAGAACACCTCATGTTTCAAATTTGTTACACAACGGTTACCATACGTGCATGCTACGGGACTTGCAAATTTCAACACAAGTATTTATCAAATTCACAACTACTCAACTAGCACAACTCTAATATTACCATCTTCATATCTCAAGACAATCATCAAGTATCAAACTTCTCATAGTATTCAATGCACTTTTTATGAAAGTTTTTATTATACCAATCTTGGATGCCTATCATATTAGGACTAATTTTATAGCCAAAGCAAATTACCATGCTGTTCTAAAGAACTCTCAAAATAATATAAGTGAAGCATGAGAGATCAATAATTTCTATAAAATAAAACCACCACCGTGCTCTAAAATATATAAGTGAAGCACTAGAGCAAAATTATCTAGCTCAAAAGATATAAGTGAAGCACATAGATTATTCTAATAAATCCCGATTCATGTGTGTCTCTCCCAAAAGGTGTGTACATCAAGGATGATTGTGGTAAAAAAAAGCAAAGACTCAAATCATACAAGAGGCTCCAAGCAAAACACATATCATGTGGTGAATAAAAATATAGGATCAAGTAAAGTTACCCATGGACGAAGACGAAAGAGGGGACGCCTTCCGGGGCATCCCTAAGCTTAGGCTTTTGGTTGTCCTTGAATTTTACCTTGGGGTGCCTTGGGAATCCCTAAGCTTAGGATCTTGCCACTCCTTATTCAATAATCCATCAAATCTTTACCCAAAACTTGAAAACTTCACAACACAAAACTCAACAGAAAATCTCATGAGCTCCGTAAGCAAAAGAAAACAAACCACCACTTCAAGGTACTGTAATGAACTCATTATTTATTTATATTTGTTTTAAACCTACTGTATTCCAACTTCTCTATGGTTCATACCCCCTGATAATAGCCATAGATTCATCAAAATAAGCAAACAACACACGAAAAACAGAATCTGTCAAACACAGAACAGTCTGTAGTAATCTGTATCAAACGCCAACTTTCTGTAAATCAAAAATTCTACAAAAATAGGACGACCTAAACAATTTGTTTATTGATATACTGCAATTGGAATCAGTATTTTATCACGTTCTGGTGATTTTTAACAATTGTTTTCGTGAGAAGAAAGTTTCTGACTTTTTCAGCAAGATCAAATAACTATCATCCAAGAAGATCCTATAGGTTTTACTTGGCACAAACACTAATTAAAACATAAAACAACATCTAACCAGAGGCTAGATGAATTATTTATTACTAAACAGAAACAAAAAGCAAGAAACAAAAAATAAAATTGGGTTGCCTCCCAACAAGCGCTATCGTTTAACGCCCTAAGCTAGGCATTGAGATTTCGATGATGCTCACATGAAAGACAAGAATTGAAGCGCAAAGAGAGCATCATGAAACACGTAACAAGCACATCTAAGTCTAAAATAATTCCTATGCATTCGCATTTTATAGGAAAACAAATTAGCAAGGGTTGCACCCCGGCTCAGAGAAAACCGGAACGCCCCATATTCCAGCCCAGAGATCGAGGTGAAGTCTTCTGGAATACGGCACTGCTTGGCATAGAACAAACCAGCTTTCTATTAATACACGAATATGAATACAAGGTCTCCAATATTACAATGAATAACATCGGCACGGCGACACTACGCCATCCTCAGTTGCTCTATGCAAGCAGCGGAAAAACTACTGGCAGCGGAACAACGACGACGGTGGTGAACTCCACTCCGCAGGGACTCTGGCTGGAACGCTTATCCTAGCTCGTGAACACAGGAACAACACCAAACAAGCAAGCAATCCAGACACGATCTGCAAGCTGGCATGACACACCAGTTCAGTACATTGAATGTACTTGCAAGCTCACAGTAACCAGAAGCATTCAAGACAAACATTAGCATGGCAATTACAGGTTAAGCAGGAATTATCATGAGATGATCAGGATAACATAACATGAACAACATGAACATAATACTGCTAGAACAATATGATCATGGCAAGAACATATAAATCTGATGATACTAGCATGCAACATGATGACACTACATGCACCATTTATTCTGCTCGGGTTACTACGTAACCATCACATGCATCACTTACCAACCTCGGACATCACACGATTATCTCAGGATCGAATCAAGCTTGGTATAAACAATACCGTAGTAATCATTAAATGACCACAAGGAGCTTGATCTTTACCCATGATTCTCGCACAACATCACGAATATCCAACAACTCGGTATCCTCGATACCACGGTGATCATTCTGGCGATCACAACCATGACCAACACTTGGTCTCAAACGGTGATCTTTCCGGCGATCACAACCATCTTATCTCATCATCGAACCGGGGTTGTTATTAAGCACATTATTATTATTACTGTTGATTCACGGTGTGACCGACACGAACTGGGCCCTTATCCGCGGGTGCGGCTATCGATAGATTTAATATACACTCTGCAGAGGTTAGTACACTGTACCCACACTACGGAACCCATGGCCTTGTACTCCCATTCGGGTGGACCAACGGCGTTCCGACAAAACCAATCTACTGCCATGACACTCACCCGGCCACTCCGACCCACTCCCAACTGGGCTAGTCCTGGGTGGCCCCGTGTCTACCAAAGACACAACGACCACCGCCGTGGCCAAAACGTCCCTCACGGGGACCGGATCCATAACAACAACAACGGGCACGCAAGGCTTATGTCTGCCTACCTGATCAGGATAGGCCACCCATAACCTTCCCTAGTTGGAGGCACCGGCGAGAGGCACGACAATAGACCCAGTTAGGACCTTCCCATAAGGTAAGCGTGGTTGCACTGGTCAGTTTCGATATGGTGGCACCATGACTCAGCCAACAGTTGTTCAAGTTCAATTTAGTCCGGTTAAACTTGAATGCAATATTCTGAGCCATGATAAAATAACATGATGCATATACAAAGCATGAGCATGATATCAACATAAGCACGGGATGCAACATAACTATCCACCATATCAACTATGATTAATCTCCAACTGAACATGGCATAATGACGAGCATAAATATTACAAGTGCAACACTACTCATAGTATAACATGACCACTAGCATCAACCATAAAATACCATGCAAGAACTCATCAATAACATTACCGAGTAACACTTAACCAACTAACAAAGAAAGGAACAACGCATATTAAAGATTGATAATCGAAGCGTTAGTCATGCAATCAAGAACATGACCAACCCAACATGTACTACTATCAAGCATGGCAATATGAAAGTAATACTAGCAACTAGTAGGGACACGATAACCAGGTGCATACCAACATAGCAAGAAAGTAAGCACTAACCCAGAAGCATTACCGAAACAACGATAACCATATTTTAAACAAGCCATCATTTAATAAAATTCAAGTTGAAAACCATGGCTACTGCATGACTATCATGCAAGTGGGTATTGTGGCTTGCCTGGGGATGAAGAAAACACCAGGAAGAAGTGCGAGAATCTCGCAGAAAGATTTGCCGGAAACAGTTCTCTCTCGGAGGGGCTGTTTACGTGCAATGACAAAAATGTCATTTTCACAGTGTCAAACCATAGTGAAAATGAAACCAACAGAACGGGCTCGACGAAACAAAGAAGTGGGCTTTGGAATCACCTCATTTGGAGTTGTGGTTAAAAAGATATGAAGTGTTTTCTGCCAGGGACCTATCTATAAACAAAATATTTTCAAACAGGGCCTGGACAGAAAAACAGAAAGCGTATTAGAAGGAAATGTGTTTTCACTGAACTAAGAACGCATTCGGGGCTGAAGAGGAATGGAAATATGCTTTCATAAACAAAAAACGTATTCTGCTTAATACGTCTCCACTTATCTGACTAGGCAGAGGCGTGACCGGGCGCGAGGTCGCTGACGTGCGGGTCCCACGGGCTGTGGGGCCCGTCACTTATCCAGCTAGGCAGGCGGGGTCAACGCCTACCCGCCGACAGGTGCGGCCGCGAGGAGATGGGGCCCTCCTGGCCTGGCTCCTTCTTCCTCCTCCGCTTCGCCCGCGATGACGAGGCAGGCAGGCGGCATCGGGCGGCTTAGCAGGCGCCGAGAGGGCCTCGGCGATGCTCCACCTACCGACGAGGCTCGGTCACGGAGAGCCGCGTCGATCTGAGCCCGTGGCGCACGCCGGAGAGGAAGGGGTCGAGCAGGGTTCGCGAGGTGGTGGACGGCGGTTCGGCTGGAGTTGGAGACGAGGCCAGGGCGACTCCGGCGACGAACGAAGAGCGGCGGGAGAGGCTCTGGTAGAGGGGTGATCTCCTAGAGGTGGTGGAAGAAAGAATGGGCTCGGGGTCACCGGAATCGGAGCGGAGCAAAGGTGGCGGCCATGGTGGCGATTGCGAGCATAGAAAACTTCTCGAGCTCGTGGGAGTAGCTAGGGAGGGGTAGTGGAGTGCGGGGAGGCTGCGGGTGTGCTCGAGAGGCTCGGGGGAGGCCTATATATAGCCGCGGGGCGAGGTGCCGATCTGTCGTCCCTGCGGACGCATTTCCGGTGCCGCGGGCGCATGTGCACGCGCATGAGCTCGCTGGTAGACGACGGGGGAGGAGGAGTGGAGCGTCTCACGGGGCAGAGGAGGCCAATGGAGCGCAGGGAGGAAGGCGACGGTGATGAACCGAGCCAAACGCCACTCAGGCGCCTGGCACGTGGCAGCTGCGTCGCTGAGGAAGCTGCTTGGGAGGGGGAGCGGGGTCCAGGTGATCGGCGACTGATAATCCCCAAGTGCAGGGAATCATCGTAGCAATTTCCAAAGGTGGAGGTGATAAGTATAGAGTGTTGAACCCACAAGGAGCTAAAGGTAAGATCAATATTCTCTCAAGCCTTGTCTGCCACTGATACGACTCTACGTACACCGAACGTTTGCTTCCAACTAGAAACGAGAAATAAAACTACATTGTGGGTATGAAGAGGATAACTTGGTATGATATCGGAGAGCTAAAGTATAAAAGTAGGTGTTGTTATCATAAAGTTAGAATATATTACTAAATATTATAAATAGCGAGTGTGTAATAATGGTGGATCGGTGTGCGGAATTGTCCTAGGAAATTATTAAAAGACCGGTAATCATTATTGTAGTTTCATATGAGGGAGAGGCATAAGCTAACATACTTTCTCTACTTGGATCATATGCACTGATGATTGGAACTCTAGCAAGCATCCACAACTACTAAAGATCATTAAGGTAAAACCCAACCATAGCATTAAAGCATCAAGTCCTCTTTATTCCCATACGCAACAATCCCTCTTATTCGGGTTTGTGTTTCACCACTCACCAACCCACTATAAGCGAATCATGAACGTATTGCAACACCCTACAGCGGGAATCCATCACGCTTGTGTGACACGGAGGGCACCATAGGACAGCACCAAAGTAAAACATACAACTCATACCAATCTAGATCATTAATCAACCCAAAGACAAAAGATATCTACTCAAAACATCATAGGATGGTGAAAGTGCAACTATCCCTAGGTGGTTTTGGTAATTCATAACAACATATAGCTCATTGAGCTAATGCTATTCCAAGATGAACATTTCAGAAAAGCTCAATGAATGGCATGGCTTGGATGATGAAAGTGGATCCCTCAAAATGCTAATGACAAAGGATTGGCTCAAGCTCAAAAGCTCAAGACTCTTCATTTTATATTTTAGTGATTCAAGATCACATTGAGTCTATAGGAAAAGCCAATACTATCAAGGAGGGATGAGGTGTTGCTTAATGAGCCTCTTGCTTCATGTGCTTAGTGATATGCTCCAAAACCCTCAGCTACTTTCTCACATCCACATATGACCTAAACCTAAAGCCAAAATCGGTCTCACCGATTCTTCCTATCCGCGCCACCGATTTCATATGTCATAGCCATTGCCACAAACCCTAGGCAAATCGGTTCTACCGATAGGGATCTCGGTCTCACCGAGATGGGATTGTAATCTCTCTGTTTCCTTTTCTTAACTTTTCGGTCTCACCGAAAGAGCGAATCGGTCCCACCGAGATTGCAATGTAAACTCTTTGTTTCCCTTTTGTAACATTTCGGTCTCACCGAAAAGAGCAAATCGGTCCCACCGAGTTTACCTGACCAACTCTCTGGTTAGCTAATTACCAAAATCTGTCTCACCGAGTTTGTGTAATCGGTCTCACCGAGATTACGTTATGCCCTAACCCGAACCATATCGGTCCTACCGAGATGCATGTCAGTCCCACCGAAAACCCTAACGGTCACTAGGTGTAGCGACCTGACCCAACATCGGTCAAGTCTCTGTGTCTGTACCATCCCAAGATCATGCTGGTACTCACAGTACATCGATAAAGTAATCAAAGTTCAATCACACCTGAATTTTATTACACGATTCTCATATAGAGTCTTTATTACAAGGGAATAAATTCGGCTCAAGGCCAACTCATGAGAAATAAACTACTAATGCTGCGGAAGCGCCGAGGTAAAGCGAGTCCATCCGACTCAAAGGGCAATCGCCAAGCGCTGAGCGTAGCCTCACTCGATCGAATATATCTACGCAACATAATACATTGCAGCCATGTAGGTCAGCTTTTGGAATAAGTCGGCAAGTCATGAAGAATAACAATAATAAAGTTACTACCCTATATGCATTTTGGCTGTGGAGCTCTAAGTTTCATCATTTTGCGAAAAGCCAATTTTATCCTACTACTTGGACTTATTTGCAAATTACTACAAATTGTTGGTAGTTATTGAGATGGTTCCGCCAACCAAAATCTCGTTCCCAAATTATTAAGTCATAAACCCCTCAAATTATTTCATTAGTTTGGTGTTGAGAGTTCGAATACTTCCAAGTTCCAGAGGCTCAAATGTCCGTAATCGGGGACACGGCTAATCGATTAGGTTATAACTCTCTGCAGAGGTTTATGACTTTCCCGCAAGAATCATTCCCTCCTTTAGAGTCTTCGCACTTCATGGTGTTTGAAGACGGGACGAATGAAACAGGGTCTTCCAAAGAGTTCTTCTGACCACTGCCGGTACCCATCCAATCCTACCGTTCGTCTACTTCTCGTAGTACCGCCGGCCAGCGTCACTACTAGGGTCAACCCAGCCAGAGCCCATAATGGCTTGCGGCTGCACAGTAAGCTTCCGGTCATGGGGCATCCATCCTTCTCTTCGTGGCTGGGTGAAGCTTTCCAGGATGTCATGGCGCTTCTCCATGCATCCCGCCACCACTGGGTGCTCCAGGTGCCCACAACCGCCCTCCACCCAAAGAGTGATTTTCCGAAGTCCATCTTGATCATTGTAGTTCATGGGGTTATCATCATCATTGACTCTCACATCTTGCTTATGAATATCACTCATACCAAATCCGTCTACGAGCATAGCAAAATAACTACTACGTCCCGGGGTCATGGTAACAAGGGGATTGGTTCATCCTACCACATGATACTACTCAAGTTTAATGACTTCAAGATTTCACTACTACATGCATGGTGGGGTGGTGACAACTACTA